>CM077166.1:128964815-129211129 GCA_039583875.1 Platanthera guangdongensis
TTAAAAACTGTTGATTCAGGCCTTGTTGCAGATGCAGTAAAAGTCAATTACAGAATCAAGGAAAAAGTCAAGAACCAATGGGTTCCACTGGAATCACAGGAACCTTGGGATCCATGAATTACCCATAGTAGAATCAAGAGATTCTTTTTGGTATCGGGGGTAAGGGAAAAGGGTATCTGGAAGGAAAGGGTGAGACATTCTTATGAAGCCTCAGCCCTAGGATTGGTATCACAGCCTAAAAGAAGGGCCATATGTGCCATGAAGGTGTAGTCTAGATGCAAAATCAGAGAACACCAAAGGATTTCTGAAATGACAAAGGATGAAATTGTTATAGCCACTATGGATAAGAGGGCTCAGAACATCATAGTGAGTTCCATAGATGATGCAACTTTTCAGAATCTGATACACTGTAAGACAGCTAAAGAAATGTGGGATACTCTTATTGTGTATATGGAGGGTTCTGAAGAAGTGAGGCAAGACAGAAAATCCTTGCTAAATCAAGAATATGAAAGTTTTAGACAAGGTAAAGCTGATAGCATAATGAATGCTATAAGAAGTTCTACAGAATTGTGAATGAGCTCATGTCCTATGGCAGAGAATTCAGTAATTATGAACTCAATGATAAGTTTCTAAGGTCCCTAACAAAAGATTGGGACACCAAGATCTGTGTCATTAGAGAAATGGCTAAGTTAGCAGAAATCCTCCACCAACTCTATTTGGGAAACTGTTGTCCTATGAGATGCAGTTGTTGGTAAGGAAAGAAGAGGAGAAATCCACAAGAAATGAACATAAAGAAAGGACAGTGGCCTTTAAATCAGAAGCCCCCAGAAAGTACAGAGGTAAGTCACCAACTCCACCTCCAAAGGTTGCTGAAACTGAGTCAGAAGATTCAGAAAGCAGAAAGTCTGAGAGTAGTGAAAGTGATGAGAACTTTGCTGCCTTCACAAGACATTCCAGAAGTTCTTAAAGAAGAAACAGTGGAGGACAAGGCCTTTACTTCACAGGGAAAAGAAGACTATTATCAGAATAAGATGTCTTCAAAGAAAGACAGGAAAAGACTAAGTCTAGCAAAGCTACACTATCAAAAATAGTATGTTATTGCTGTAATAGACAAGGACATTTTGTTGCAGATTGTCCAGAGAAGAGGAAGGAGTCTAGTGACAAGAAAAGGACTCAATACAAGGGCAAGAAAGAAAAGTCTTTTGTTGCCAAAAGGACAAGAGCCTGTAAGATTTATCTTCATCAGAAACTGAGTCAGATGCTGAGACATATATAGGACTGTTTGCTGAGGAGGAAGAAGAAGAGTTCATGCAGATTATGAAATCTATATATGAACAAGAGGATAGTCAATGCTAAAGGGCTAATGGCATTGACAGAAAGTGACAAAATATAGAGCAGCCAGGACCTAGTAAGGTACAACATTGTTCCTTTAGTTCAATTTATTTGTGTCAGTACAGAATCAGATTCATCATCATCAAATGATGAGAGTGCATCTGAGTCTGAAGAGGATATTCATCAGTTGATAGATGAATATAAAGTTCTGTTGCAAGCTTATAAGAAGAGCAAGTCCCTAGCCAAAAGTCAGGCAAAAAAGGAAATTGCTAATCTCAAAGCTGTTGCAACTGAGTTTGAGAAGTTATTTGATCAAAAGCTTAATGAGATAGCCAGACTGAAGCACATAACTGTGATTCAGATGGGAACTATATCATTTAAGAATGATCAAATCAAGAATCTGGAGATTAATCTTCAGAAGGAGAAAGACTTAGTTGCTAGGTTTTCTAAATCTAAGTCAGTTTTAACCATAATTGATGAATTTGTTCATCACAAAGGTAAAGCTGGACTGGGATTTACTAGACCTGCAAGGACTGTTCAGTCCAAGTCCAAGTCCAAAGGCAAAGCTCCAGCCCTCAACAAGTCAGTTGTAGATAAAAACAACAAAGACAGTACCTAAGCAAAGGTAAAATAAGTTTGAGTGTTGGTGTTGTGGCAAGGTAGGCCACTTTGCAATGGACTGTTGGCACAATGCTAGTGCCAAAGTGAGTAGAAACTGCCTGTTGGAAAGCCTGTAGGTAGCTTTGTTAGGATGCAAACTAACCAGTACCAAGGACCCAAGAATTCTTTGGGTTCTAAGGTTCACTAATCTGTTTTGCAGGTGAGTCCAAGTGGCCATGCCCCAATATGGTACTTGGACAGTGGATGTTCCAGACACATGACTGGAACAAGGGAATTGCTAAAGGACTACACTCCAATCAAAGATGGTCCTAAAGTCACCTTTGGTGGTTCTGAAAAAGGAATCATCAAAGGGTTGGTAACATTTCTAGTAACTTAGTTACCATTAATCAAGTGGCTTATGTTAAAGGTTTGAAACACAACCTAATTAGTATAAGTCAATTAAGTGATGTAGGATATGACATCTCATTTGTTAAGGATGGTTGTCATATCAAGAGATCAAATGATCAAGAGATCATTTTGACAAGTTATAGAAAGAGGAATGTCTACTGCCTAGACATTATGTGTGAGACCAATGGTTCTCAAGTGTGTCTTGTAGCTGATGAGACAGTCTCTCATTGTGTCAAATGGCACAAGAGGCTAGCCCATCTAAACTACAAGACAATTGGCAAACTCTTTAGCAAAGAGTTAGTGAGGAATGGTCCTCAAGTTAAGTGTATTAAAGATGGTATTTGCTTATCTTGTCAAAAGGGCAAGCAGACTAGATCCACCTTTAGAAGCATTGAAAACAAAGATGCTGTGAGGTGTTTATACCTCTTGCATATGGATCTCTTTGGTCCAATGCCAGTTCACAGCATTAGGTAGGAAGGTCTATACCTTTGTAGTTGTAGATGACTACTCAAGATTTTCTGGGTGTTCTTCCTAAGACAGAAATCTGAAACACCCAGTGTCTTTTATAGCTTTGTTAGACAAATTCAGAATGAACTAAATAGTACTGTGGTCAAGATAAGAAGTGACCATGGAACTGAATTTCAGTCTGATAGTATGACAAAACTATGTGACGAATTTGGGATATTTCAAGAGTTTTCTTCACCAAGAACACCTCAGCAAAATGGCATTGCTGAGAGAAAGAATAGAACCTTGATTGAGGCTGGTAGGACCCTATTAAGTGATACATCACTACCAGAGTACTTCTGGGCTGAAGCAGTGAATACTGCATGCCATGTTATTAATAGGGCTACCATAACTAAAAGCTTCAACAAGACCCCCTATGAGGTTGTGAAAGGCAGGAAACCAAACCTATCCTACTTCAGGATCTTTGGTTGTAAGTGCTTTATACTTAACAATAGAAAGTCTTACTTGACTAAGTTTGCTGCCAAGTCAAAAGAGGGAATTTTTGTTGGGTACAACAACAATAGTAAGGCTTATAGAGTCTACAACTTGACTACACAAGTTGTAGAAGAGACTGTACATGTAGTATTTGATGAAACTAGACTTATTAACAATGAGTTGTCTAGTAGTGTATGCAGCCCCACAGGTATAACTAAGAAGATGGACAAGCTCACTATAGAAGAAGAACCTACTGCAAGGCAGCAAGTAGAAGACAGTGGTTGTTGTCCAGGGGGAGTACTACATGTACCTAATGCAGAAGAAGTCCAAGAAGTACAGCAAGATGAAGAAGTTGAAGAAGTTTAACCTGAAGTCAGGATGCCTCCAGCCAATAGGCATCTAAGAGATCATCCAGCTGAACAAATCATTGGTGATCCAAGACAAGGGGTACAAACAAGGAGCAGAAATCTGAATGCAGCAATCTACTCCAGTTTTCTATCCCAAGTTGAACCAAAGAAGTTTGAAGAAGCCATCCTAGACCCTCATTGGATTGAGGCAATGCAAGAAGAGCTGAATCCGTTCAAGAGATGCAAGGTATGGGAGCTTGTTCCTAAACCTAAAGACCACAACATAATTGGGACCAAGTGGATCTATAGGAACAAGATGGATGAACATGGAGTCATCATTAAGAATAAAGCAAGATTGGTTGCTAAAGGATATAGACAGGAAGAAGGTATTGACTTTGATCAAACCTTTGCTCCATTAGCCAGACTGGAAGCCATAAGGATGTTCCTGGCCTATGCAACCTTTCAAGGATTTAAAGTTTACCAAATGGATGTCAAGTCAGCATTTCTGAATGGTAATCTTAAAGAGGAAGTCTATGTGGAACAGCCATCAGGTTTTGTTGATTCAACTCTACCTAATCATGTCTATAGACTTAGGAAAGCTTTATATGGGTTAAAGCAAGCCCCTAGGGCTTGGTATGAAACCCTGTCTAGTTTCCTCATTGAGAATAAGTTCACAAGGGGAAAAATAGACAAGACTCTATTCCTTAGGGAATCCAGAGGTAAAGTAATACTAGTCCAAATATATGTAGATGACATTATATTTGGGTCTACTGAAAGTAGCCTTTGCAAAAAGTTTGCAAAACTTATGCAAGGTCAATTTGAGATGAGTAGTATGGGAGAGCTAAAGTTCTTCTTGGGTCTCAAGTAAGACAGACTGAGATGGATTATCCATATGCCAGTCCAAGTTCACCCTAGAACTCATAAGGAAGTATGGTATGGATTCATCCAGTACCATGAAGACTCCTATGGGGTCAAGTATGTCTCTTAGCAAGGATGATGCAGGGAAACATGTAGATGAAACCTTGTATAGAGGCATAGTTGGCTCCCTATTATACTTGACTGTAAGTAGACCAGATATCATGCATGCTACATGTGTCTGTGCAAGGTATCAAGCCTACCCTAAAGAGTCTCATTTGACAGCAGTCAAAAGGATATTGAGATATCTAAAGGGCACTCCTTATTTAGGCCTCTGGTACCCTAGGAATGGGGATTTTGAACTAACAGGTTATTCAGATGCAGACTTTGCAGGATGCAAAGAAGACAGAAAAAGCACAACTGGAACCTGTCAATTCCTAGGTGGAAGACTGATTTCATGGAGTGGCAAGAAGAAAACAAGTGTGGCTATCACCACTGCAGAATCAGAATATGTGGCTGTTGGAAGTTGCTGTGCTCAACTTCTGTGGATACAACATCAGCTTGAGGACTATGGAATTCAGGTAAGTAGAACTCCACTCTTTTGTGATTCTACTAGTGCTATATCAATTGCACATAATCCTGTTTCCCATAGTAGAACTAAACATATTGAGATAAAATATCATTTTCTTAGGGAGCATATAGAGAAAGAAGATATTTTACTAGAATATGTTAAAACAGATAATCAACTAGCTGATATGTATACTAAGCCCCTAGAAGAAACTAAGTTCAATAGGTTTAAAATTGAACTAGGAATGATAAACTTAGAGTAAGTTTATAGAATTGGAAATGGCTAAGTAAAAAGATGTCGACACACAGAGATATCTGTGTCGACACAGAAAAGTGGTATCGACACTTCAGTGAAAAGGTGTCGACACATCTAGGAAGTTTGTGTCGACACTTCAGAATATTAGTGTCGACACATGACAAGTAGGTGTCGACACATCCAAGGTGGTGTCGACACTTAGGTTTTACTCAGAATTGTCTAAGTAAAGTCTCGACTAAATGTCGAGTTAAGTGGTGTCGATACATAAACAAGTGTCAACACATTTAATCTGTTGACTAAAATTGTGTCGACATGTAAGTGTCGAGACATTATAAGTCAGTGTCGACACTTATCGCCAGTGTCGACACAATTTAAGTTAGCTGCCCGCCTTTTCATCTTCAAACCTAGAAAGTTATAAATAGGATTTTGCCTTAGTTTGTCGACACGCTTTCAAAAGTTTCGAGACCAAACTTGTGTGTCGACACCTCTCTTCTCTCAGTTCAAATTCTTCAAACCCTAATGGCGCCAAAGCTTGAGGAGAACGTCAACGAAGGGTATGAACTGGTGCGCGACGCATTTGGTGATGCAGACCTAGAGATCAAGACCGTGATAACCCTAGTCGCAGACTCAGGGTTGGAATTTCTTGTTTCTGAACCAACAAAGATCTGGAAGAAGGAAGTACTGGAATTCCTTAATGGAGCAACCCTAGACGACACTGGACTCAAGATCAAGTCAAGGGTCCATGGTGAGAAAGTAAAGGTCTCTCCAAAAAGTCTGAGGAAAGTACTATAGTTCCCAAGAACTAAAGAAGAAGATGAAGTTACTGCTTCAAAGACCAGAGAAGCTCTAACTTGGTGTGGACTAGATTCTAAAATGAAAATTGGATCTGTTTTCAATAGAAAAGGCATAAACAGCCAAGGGAAATTCATGTCAGAAATAGTTGGCAAAGTGATTTTAAGCAAACCTGGAGGGCATGATAGGGTCTCTGCCCATATGTTCAGCATTATGACCAGGATAATCTTCAATCTGAAAACTGACTGGTCTGTAGTGATCTTTGAGAAGATCAAGGAAAGCCTGAAAAAGCCCAACTTGGGCAGGATCTTAAGTCTATACCTTGCTAGAAGTATTCCAAAGGTAATGAGTCAAGTTGCTGGAACAAAAATAAATCATATGAGGAAAATGGATATGAGGATATTCTCTAGATGGGACGGGGTGTTGTCTAAAGAGATGCCAACCCCTGAGAAGATCACTCCTGAGAAAGCAACACCTCTAAAGAAGAAGAAGAAGTCTGCCCCAGTGGCTCAGGATCCATCTAGCAGCTCTGATAGTGAAGAGCAAGTTGTCTTCACACCTGATGAGCATGAAGAAGGAACTGCTGTAAAGTCTCCAGCTCAACAGATAGTTGCTGAAAGGCAGGGGGAGCTACCACCAGCTAGCCCCTTACACCAGGATCAAGTCCAGGGGGAGCCTCTAGTTGTAGAAGAACCAACTACCCTGGAAAGTGAGCAAGCAACCCACATCATCCATGAGGTAATCACTGAGCTTAATGCTTTAGATTTCCCTATAATGGATAATGTATTGTCTGATTCCCTAAATTCTGACAATCAGCAAACACAGATTGATAGTCAAGTCCCAGATGTTGTCATGGAGGACACATCTATTACAATTCAAGTTGTATCTGATCCAGTGGTTGATGAGCCAAGAATTTCTCCAGCTCATTCTCCACAAGAATTTACAATAGAAGATTTATTTCTAAATCTGGATCAACAAGACTTTGATAAGGACAATACTGCTGCTGAGGGAAAGAATGCTCCAGTTGAGGGGGAGCAAGTGCCCATTGTTAAAGAACCTGCAAGGCATGAGCCTGAGAAACAACCAGCTGTTGAGGAGCTACCTAAGGAGAGGGTAGAGATTGCCAGCTCATCTGCTTCTGAAGATGAGGAGACTTCAAGGGCTAAGAAAAGAAAATTTCAAGTATTTAGAAGAAGGAGCCAAAGTTATAAGAAGGCTCTCCAAACTATTACACCACAGCCTATATCACAGCCAGCTCCTACTGTTGATTATAGTGCTCTCATGGTTGCAATGCAAATTAAGCTTGATGAACACAGGCAGGCCATTGAGAAGTATGTGGATGAAGGGCAGAAATCATTACAATTTGATCTGGCTCAGGACATAAAGTCCATAAGATTTGAGATGAATCTCAATAAGAAGGAGATGACAGACTGCTTCCATAAGGGAGGGAATGCAGTGGTGTACTTGGCTACACATCAGGAGAAGATAAAAGCACAAGTTGATGACTTTGCAGTCAAGCAAGGATATATACTTGAAAATCAAATTAGGATGAATGATAATTTGACTGCATCTCACAATGCCATAGTCACAGAGCTGAAGAATCTTGCTGCAGGGCAGACTCCAGCTACAGCAAAAGCAGATTTTGACAAAGTATTCCAAGAAGAAATAACTGTTGTTAAGACTGCCATCCAAGATTCACAAAAGTTGATAACTGACAAACTCCAAAGGTTAAAACCTTTCTTTAAAGATGGAGTTAATTATTTGGATAATCAAGTGATATTTCTGAAAGATGATGTCAGAGATCATATAAAAAGAGAAGTCATAAAGGGGGAGAGAGTTTTAGTCAAAGCCAGCTCTGATCATGCCAAGTGGATATCAAATTCTATCAGAGTAACTCTTGGTTATCCTCCTCTTTGTGATGATGATAATGTTGCAGAATCTGGCATACATCCTGCATATCTTGGAGGTAAGCAACCTGAAGTAGCTCAAGTTATCTATCCTCCAGCAGATTTTGACATGATACATGCTGATATACAGTCCATGTATAGCCCACCTGGGGGCAAGGACAATGTTATTATAGAAAACGTTGTTCAGCCAGTCTCTGAAGCTATGCAAGAAGTGATGGGCCCGCGAACAGACTCTTACTGTGGTTGGTTCGGTGAATCGATCGCCGCGGTCTTGCTCGGGTAGGCAAGTGCACCTATCGCAAGTAGTACTCGATATTCGGGAGAATACCGATGTCGTATTGTTCTCGGGGTCGTGTTGACTATTCTTACTCCTCCGGGAGGACTATTATTTTACTGAAAGAAAGGTGGATTTTTTTAGTGAAGTAAAGACGGAAAAAGCAAAGGAGCGAAATTACGATTTAGAAAATATTCGATGAAGGGTTAATGCTCGGCATCGAATCGGATTAAGACTAAAACAATTTTTAATAATTATAGGACTTAGTTTTCAAATTAATAATAAGGCAACTTGGCCGTAGAGGTTCCACAAATGTGAGCTCACCTAGCTATAGGGATATCACTCACCTAAACGTTAAGACTATTCGACCGAATGTTAGTCCGACGAAGGATTCCTCTTAATGCCCGCTTTACGCTAAGAACCCCGCTATTGGGTGGGGAACCCAATCCGGTAGAATTACGCTTGTCCTCTCTTGAGGGTATGCACGCAACTCTATTTACCTAGGGGTGATCGGTCCATATGCACGGCCTCTCGGCTAGCTAGCATATGGACTACGGAAATAGGGCCCACACATCGATATGTGGTCCTACGCGTCGTAAATCCGTGGTAAACCTTAAGTCCTTAGATTAAAATGAAAATAAAGAGCTTTAATTATTAGAAATTATTTTAAATGTCCCAAATCTCTTCGATGCCGAGGCTAATAGCGATTAGCCACACATCAGTATGGGGACGGCTTATAATTTAGTGAGGAACAAGTTCGAAATTAAACACTAAACGATTATAAGAAGGGGACATAAGAAAAATAACAAACATTTAGAAAACTGAAAAGTTAGCTAAAACAAGAACTCACGCACACTCCAAATTATAAATTAAACAGAAACTAAGTTACACATAAAAGAAATTTGCATAATTAAAATTTGTGAGTCCCACTCAAACGAGTGGGGGCGGTAAATAAAAGCTGAACATTGCAAGTCCTAATCAAACGAGTAGGACTGAAATGAAAGCAAGTCCTACTCAAATGAGTAGGAGAAAATAAATGCGATTACAGGGCTTTCTCAAATATTTACAGGGAAATAAAAATCCGTCCATTTAACTCAAGTGAGTAGGCGGAAAAATAAAGAAAGAAAATTGCAAGTCCTACTCAAACGAGTAGGACTGAAAAAAAGGTTCGTCCATTTAACTCAAGTGAGTCGGCGGAAAAATAAAGAAAGAAAATAACAAGTCCTACTCAAACGAGTAGGACTGAAAATGAAAACGATGCGTCATTTAACTCTTAACGAGTAGGCGTAAATAAATACACACAAACACACACACTCCAAATGAATTTCAAGAAAGCAATAAAGCTAACACCTACACTCACACACTCTACAAAATTTGAATCAAAGCATAAAAGTTATACACCTACACTCACACACTCTACATAATTTGAACAAAGCATTAAAAATTATACTCATACACTCACACACACAACATGAAAATTAAGAAGAACAAAAGAAAATTTATGCTCATACACTCACACACACTAATTGAAAGCAAAATGAAAGTTATCTAAAAATTAAAACTTTTACTTTTTCAAACTTAGGTTTTGCCAAAAACAAATAAAAAGAAGAAATTACAATTTTTAGAATACAAAAGTTTTTCAAAACAAATTTAAAAATCAAAGTTTTTGGAAAATTAAAATTACAAGATTTTCATTCTTATGTTTTTATGAAAGTGATAAAAAGGTGAAAAAGAAGATGAAAAGAACAAAAAGAGGTTTTACAATCCTACAAAATAAACTAAGAAAAGAAAATAAAGTTCACTTTCAAATCTCTTTTACAAATTCATAAGTATGAAATAATAAACAAAAGAAACATTAAAGAAGAACATGTTGAAGATGAGAACCATATCATACATGCATGGAAATGAAATCTACTACAAAACTTATCATGAAGACATACTAAAAACATGTAAAGTAAATAAGTTACACTCATACACACACACACACTTTTCATAAGAGGAGGAACAAAGATGAAACCAAGGATAAAAAGGGGAAGAAGTAAGCCATCCAAATGAATTTTCATGCTTTATAGAGAGAGAAAATCTAACATTTTTATTAAAATTATCAAGCTATTACAAAGCTAAAAGATAAAACAAAACAAAACATGAAATAAAGAAGGGAGAAATCTCCTTACATAGCACTAGTATCCACGGATTAAGCCCACAAAAAGATACTATAATGGCCCAAAACTCTGAACCCTTGGACCTTACAGAACTGGGCAATTTATAGGCAAAAAAAATCTAAGTACACGCCCTAGGTCACGGGCGTGTAGGGGGCGTGACAGTACTATTCATGAAGGCGGCCGGCGATTTGACAGGAAAGTTGACTTCGGGCTGAGTTTGCGGCAGTCACGCCCCAGGTCACGGGCGTGACTCTGGGCGTGTCGGGGAGGTAGAACCGGGCGCGGGTTGCGCCGAAAGTCTTTGGCAGCATCTTGTCGGGCCAGCTGGAAAGGTCACGCCCCAGGTCACGGGCGTGACTATGGGCGTGTTAGTTGGTGTCGACACTCGACGAATGTCGAGCGGAAAGTGTCGAGTCGAAATCGTCGAGCTGAGATTGAGTCACGCCCTAGGTCACGGGCGTGACGCTGGGCGTGACTGTTGGTGTCGACACTCGACGATCGTCGAGCAGAAAGTGTCGAGAGGAGAGGACACGGGCTTGGGTCACGCCCCGTGTCGGGTGACACGGGCGTGACACTAGGCGTGTCGAGCTTTTTACTTCAGAAATCTGCCAATTCACGGAATTTGAGCGTCACGCCTTGACAAATATGTCACGGGCGTGAACTGCCCAATTTTGGCAGATTTTGAAATTTTTCTGCAAAATAAAATAAAACAAGTTAGTAGTAAATTTACCAGAATAGGAGCATTTTATTGAACAAAAATAAGTAAAAACGACGAAAATAAATGAAAATGACTAAATTAATGTGCACAAAAATACGTATATTTACAATTCATCAAATACCCCCATACTTAGGCTTTTGTTATTCCAGAGCAAAAGTTTGAGGTGAATCTATAAGGAATAAAAAAAACTCTAAGTTTAGCTACCGCTTAATCAATTATAAGAGAGATCGAAATAAATATACGGGGTGTAAGAGTTAAGTCCTAAAATTATGTAGATGATTTAAATAGCACAAAAGTTTTGGCCAAAAGACTTCTTGATGTAATCAAATAGAAGGCAACATTTGTAATGGTTAGATTAACGAAAATAGTTTGGAATTATAAGAACTCTAGCTTATACGAGTCCTACTGGAAATAATACAATTTACTAATTATGCACTCAAAAAGATTTTTGAATTAATTCTAGAATCATGTAATTGGCTAAGGGGGTAGTGGGTTTATGAAGAGGGTTTTGATTTTTTTTTGAGGCGAGGTAATTTTTTCTTGAACCTCCAATTTTTTTTGGATTATTAGGAAAACGAAATCTTATTTTCCTAATATGATTTTTGTTTTTCAACTTCATAAGAATTAACCCAATGTATATTTGTAGGAGTAATGAATTTTATCCTCTTACTCCATATATAATCTTTTAAAATTATTGGGTGCCTATGTTTACGGAACGAAATCTTATTCTCATTGACATAGGATCTTTTAGGGATAAAATTTTTCATGTCAAGTAGATCATGAAAAGTAAGGGGAGAAAGGAAAACTAGATTGTAATCCTAAAAATTTTTGAGAGCAACCTTAATAATTTGTACGTTCCAATTTTTTTTTCAGAAAGCTAAATGTAAGTATAATTGAATTCTATAGTCGTCATTTCCTAACATAATATATGTGCTCCTATCAATGAAAAATTAGAAGTAGTGCCTAAAACGAGTTCGCTATTTTTAACAAAGCATAAAGAATTCTTTAAAACTTAACCCCGGCTATTTAAATTTTTCAGTCAATAATTAACAAACGGGTAGTGAACAAAGAATTAATCAAATTCGCATATAAATAAACTCAAAACGGAATTTTTGGATAGCAGGAAAGTTAAGGATGAAATATTTGATTTATTTGTTTCAAAACATTTTTTTTATTTTTATGGTTTTTATCATCATTTTTTTTGTTTTTCATTTATTATCTTTTTTTTTGTATTTTTGTTTTTCTCAAATTTTTTTTTTGAATTTTGTTTTGACCTATTATCTTTTTTTGTATTTTTTAAGAGAATTTTCATTATATGTACAAAATCAAGGGAGAAAAAGAGAGGTTTTTACAAGAATAAGGAAGGGGGAGAGAGAAAAGAGTATGTACAAAAAATGAAAAAAAATATTTACAAAGTGAAACTAAATATTATTGTTTTTTTTGTTATATATATTTTTTTAATTTGTTTTTGAGTTTTTGGAAAAAAGAAAGAAAGAGAAAAATTTTTTTGGATTTTTCATTTAAATCTTTTTTCATTTTAAGATGTTTTTTAATTTTTTGTTTTTGTTTTGATGTTATATGTATTTTTTTGTATTTTTGAAATGCAGAAAAAAAAATTGAAGTGCAGAAAGTAAAGCACGAAAATACCCCCATACTTAAGTCCAACATTGTCCCCAATGTTGTAACGTAAGTATGCGGAACAAAAATTAAAATGTGATATGTACAAAAGTAAAGAGAGGGGGGTAGAAACGTCCCTGAAACGCGTTCGAGGAAGTCCAATCAGAAACCCTGCGTTTATTAGAAAAAAACAGTAAAGGTAATAAGAAAAGAGCGAAAAAGATAAGCGAGGGGTGCCTCCCAGGAGCACTTTGTTTATAGTCGTGTAGCTTGACTATTTTGGCGGGTTTATAATGTGGAGGAAAGTTATGGTTTCGCTAAAACCGATCACTGGGTCGCCTGCTATATAAGACTTTAACCGATGACCGTTTACCTTAAATGAACCTTTGTCCGGGTGGGAGACGAGTACGGTTCCATATGGAAAAACTTCTTCAACTAGGAAGGGACCGGACCATCTAGATTTTAATTTACCTGGAAAAAGCCTAAGACGTGAATTGTAAAGAAGGACAAGATCGCCCGGAGAAAATAATTTTTGGGACTTGATTTTTCGATCGTGATATAACTTAGAGCGCTCCTTATAGAATTTATTGCTCTCGTAAGCGTTCGCACGCCATTCATCGAGCTCGTTTAGTTGCGGTTTTCTATTCTGAGGGGCTAAGTTGGAGTCGAGGTTTAAGAGTTTTAAAGCCCAAAGAGCGCGATGCTCTAATTCTACGGGTAAATGGCACGCTTTACCGTAGACTAACCGGAACGGCGTACAACCAATTGCGGTTTTGTATGCCATCTGATACGCCCACAACGCATCGTCGAGTTTAACGGACCAATCTTTCCTATTTAGCGAAACGGTTTTTTCTAAAATTCGCTTAATCTCTCGATTTACTACCTCGACTTGGCCACTTGTTTGCGGGTGGTAGGGGGTGGCAAGCTTATGCGTGACTCCGTATTTAGCTAACGTCTTAGCCATAAGAGCGTTATAGAAATGCGTTCCCCTATCACTAACAATTGCGCGAGGCGTGCCGAAGCGAGAAAATAGTTTTTTAAGAAATGTAACGATGACTCGCGCATCGTTGGTGGGGAGAGCTTGCGCTTCCTCCCACCTTGATACGTAGTCGACCGCCACTAAAATATACATATTTTTGAAAGATGGAGGTAGGGGCCAACAAAATCTATGCCCCATAAATCGAAGACTTCGCACTCTAAAAACATATTTTGGGGCATCTCGTCGCGACGAGAGATGTTACCCGACCGCTGACAGCTATCGCATGCGCGCACAAAATTATGCGCGTCTTTGAAGAGAGTGGGCCAAAAGTAGCCCGCCTCTAGCGCCTTCCGAGCGGTCCGGTTGGCTTGATAATGCCCACCGGCTGGACCCTCGTGGCAGTGCTTAAGAATTTGCAAGCACTCCACACCCGCAATGCATCTTAGGACCGCTTGGTCCGCGCAGATACGAAAAAGAAATGGGTCCTCCCAAAAGAAATTTTTCAAGTCAGAAAAGAATTTCTTCTTTTGATGACTTGAAAACTCTTTTGGAAGCACCCGCGCTACTAAGAAATTTGCAAAATCTGCGAACCAAGGCGAAGATGACGAAGAACTAATGGCAAGAAGGCGTTCCTCGTGGAATCTGTCATTTATTTTAGATTCGACGAGCGCTTCCGCACCCGGATTTTCTAAACGGGAGAGGTGGTCTGCCGCTAGATTTTCTGCTCCCCGCTTATCTCGGATCTCCAAATCAAACTCTTGTAGGAGGAGAATCCATCGAAGAAGGCGGGGCTTCACGTCATTTTTAGCTAATAAATACTTAAGCGCGGAGTGATCGGTAAAAACGATAACTTTAGATAGCGTTATATACGAGCGAAACTTATCAAAAGCGAAAACGACTGCTAAGAGTTCCTTTTCCGTCATCGTGTAATTTACTTGTGCGGAAGTGAGCGTCTTGCTAGCGTAATAAATAGGATGAAAATGTTTTTCTACGCGTTGGCCAAGAACGGCACCTAAGGCAATATCACTAGCGTCGCACATAATTTCGAACGGAAGGGACCAATTAGGGGCCACTAAAATTGGTGAAGTGATAAGTTTTTGTTTTATTAAATTGAAGGCGGACTCGCATTCGCTACTAAAGATGAAGCGTGATTCCTTTTCCAAGAGGTGAGTAAGCGGCTTTGTTATTTTTGAAAAGTCTTGAATGAAGCGTCGATAAAAGCCCGCATGGCCTAAGAAACTCCTAATAGATTTTACGTTTGTTGGATGCGGGAGTTTTTTTATAATTTCTATCTTGGCCTTATCCACCTCTATCCCCTTAGACGAAATTATATGGCCGAGGACCAAACCTCCTCGAACCATAAAGTTGCATTTTTCCCAATTTAAAACAAGACTTGTGTCCTTGCACCGTTGAAGGACACGATCTAAATTGTGAAGGCAATCGGGAAAAGAGCGTCCGAAAACAGAAAAGTCATCCATAAAGACTTCCATAATGTCTTCTACTAGCTCGCCAAAGATCGCTAGCATACATCTTTGGAATGTAGCCGGTGCATTGCAGAGTCCAAATGGCATTCTTCGATAGGCGAAGGTGCCAAACGGGCAAGTAAAAGTTATTTTCTCTTGATCATCGGGGGAAATGGGGATTTGGAAAAACCCCCATAAACCGTCAAGAAAACAATAATACGGATGACCGGATAAATGCTCTAAAATCTGATCCAAAAATGGCAGAGGGAAATGGTCCTTGCGGGTGGCATCATTAAGTTTTCTATAATTGATGCACACTCGCCAACCCGTAACAGTACGAGTTGGGACGAGCTCGTTATGCTCATTTGCCACTACGGTAAGACCGCCCTTCTTGGGCACGACATGCACGGGAGTAACCCATGCACTGTCCGAAATAGGGTAGATAATCCCCGCATCTAATAACTTAATAATCTCAGCTTTAACGACGTCTTTCATGTTTGGGTTAAGACGACGCTGCGGCTGAATCGTTTTGCGGCAATTATCGTTAAGAAAAATCTTATGGGTGCAAAAGGAGGAGCTAATCCCCTTTAAGTCAGAGATTTGCCACGCAATTGCGTGGCGATGTTTAAATAAAACTTCCAATAACTCGGAAGTCTCCGAATCACTCAAGTCCGAAGAAATGATAACGGGAAGCGTATCGCCTTTTCCCAAAAATGTGTATTTGAGTGATGCGGGTAAGGGTTTGAGGTCTAGGATGGGCGGTTCTTCTAGGGAGGTTTTAATTCCTATGTCTTTCTTACCAATTGGTTCAAAAGGCAAGTCTAAAGAAGTATCCTCATCGCATTTAAAATTTTCGAGCGCATAAAGATCGTCATCTAAAAATACAGACTCGAAAACGGGAGAAGAACGATCTCCAAAAAAAGGTATATAAAGAGTAGCAGAAATCGTCTCTCGATGACAAATTGTCCATCGAGGGATTAATAGAGAAAGTAACTTGGTCATCCCCTACTCGGAGGAGAAGACTACCATTACTAACATCTATTAGTGCGCGGGAGGTGGCGAGAAAAGGGTGACCGAGTATTATTGGTACCTCGGCGTCCTCCTCGATATCTAAGATGACGAAGTCTACCGGGAAGGTAAACTTGTCGACTCGGACAAGGACGTCCTCCACTACCCCGATAGGGAACTTAACCGAGCGATCCGCTAATTGGATCCGCATATTCGTAGGACTAGGAGTACCCAAACCTAAACGTGAAAAGAGCGAGAACGGCATTAGATTAATGCTAGCTCCTAAATCAGCTAAGGCGTACTTTACTAATATATCGCCAAAAAGGCACGGGATGGAAAACCGTCTTGGGTCATTTTGTTTTGTGGGCAATTTATTAGTAAGGGCCGCCGAGCAGACAGTGTTGAGAGATATATGCGAGATATCCTCTAATTTGCGTTTATTAGAAAGTAGTTCTTTTAAAAATTTCGCATATTTGGGCATTTGAGAGATAGCCTCGCAAAAAGGAACATTAATGTGAATCTGTTTTAATAATAAAATAAATTTTGCATATTGCGCGTCCTGACACTCATTTTCTAACTTATGCGGATATGGAAGAGCCTTGTTTAAAATATTTTTTTCTTTTATAATTGGTAAAGGCGGCGTAAGCGAAGAAAGGGGAATAGGGGTCGGAGGTGAAATATGTACCTGAGGGTCGGTCCGTTTTGGATCGACCACCTCCTTTCCGCTACGGAGGGTTATAGCGTTGGCATTCTCCCGCGGATTGGGCTCCGTGTTTCCCGGCAGTGCCCCGAGCGCGCGCTCGGACATCATCCTCGCCAGCTGTCCAACTTGTTGTTCGAGAGTTTTTAGCGATCCGGTGATGTTCCGGATATTTGACTCGTTGGATGCAATATACTTCGAAAAATTTTCCTCCATTGGGGAGGGTTTCGGAAGAGGAGGAGGAGGAAGAAATCCGGGCGCATAAGAAATAGGGGGACGCTGAGCATTATTCGGGTTGCTCCACGAGAAGTTGGGGTGATTCCTCCAACCCGGATTATAGTTATTACTATAAGGGTTGTTGTTGAAGTTGAAGGGAGGACGACCCGAATTTCCCATGAAGTCCACGAACTCTTCAGCTACGTAGACATTAGGGGGAATAAAACAAGGCGGAGTGGAGGAGGCAGCAGACATCTCCGCCACTTGCTTTGTTAACCTTTCAACTTGAAGGGTCAAGAGAGCAGTGGCATCCACTTCAAAAAGACCAGCCGCCGGCTTTGGGCGTCCCCGCGGGACGTTCCATTGATAGCAATTCATAGCCATCTCTTCGAATAAAGCCTGGGCGGCCTCGGGGGTTTTGTTGTTAAGCGTACCCCCGGCAGCCGCGTCAATCATTTGACGCGTCTAAAAATTCAGCCCATTATAAAAAATTTGAACTTGCAACCACGTTGGCAGCGCGTGGTGCGGGAAACTGCGGAGGAATTCCTTAAACCGTTCCCAAGTCTCGTATAGAGACTCAGGATCGTTTTGCACAAACGAAGAAATGTCCGCCCGCAACTTTGCAGTTTTTGCGGGCGGAAAGTACTTCGTTAGGAACCGTTCCGTCAACTCAGCCCACGTGGTGATACATCCTCGCGGGAGGGCATTCAACCACACCTTGGCTTTGGACTTAAGGGAAAAAGGAAATAAGTGCAAACGAATGGCGTCATCAGTGACGCCATTAATCTTGAAGGTGTCGCATATCTCCAAGAAATTGGACAAGTGTACATTCGGGTCCTCATCCGGCAGTCCATCGAACTGAACGACGTTTTGGACCATTTGAATGACACTTGACTTTATTTCAAAATTATTATTCGCCACCGCAGGGCGAACAATACTCGACCCAGAATCATCCAGGTTAGGCCGGGCGTAATAAGACATAGTACGCTCGGCCGCCGGGGGAAGGTTAGGCGCGGCCATAACCACAACAGTGGGTTCTCCGATAGATTCCTCGGGATCTAAAGAAGGATTTTGGCGTTGAGATCGGATACGCGCAAGAGAGCGTTCGATCTCAGGGTCGAAGTCAAAATCTTCAGACTCGGAGGGTTGTCCACGGGTCATACACCCAAACAAAAATAAAACAAAATAAACTTCTTTTTTTTTTTAAATAAAGTTTTTAGTTTTTTTTATAGAAAATAAGTAAAAGTAATAGACTCCGGAATTCGAAATAGCAACTCGAAAAGAGATTCCCCGGCAACGGCGCCAAAAACTTGATGGGCCCGCGAACAGACTCTTACTGTGGTTAGTTCGGTGAGTCGATCGCCGCGGTCTTGCTCGGGTAGGCAAGTGCACCTATCGCAAGTAGTACTCGATATTCGGGAGAATACCGATGTCGTATTGTTCTCGGGGTCGTGTTGACTATTCTTACTCCTTCGGGAGGACTATTATTTTACTGAAAGAAAGGTGGATTTTTTTAGTGAAGTAAAGACGGAAAAAGCAAAGGAGCGAAATTACGATTTAGAAAATATTCGATGAAGGGTTAACGCTCGGCATCGAATCGGATTAAGACTAAAACAATTTTTAATAATTATAGGACTTAGTTTTCAAATTAATAATAAGGCAACTTGGCCGTAGAGGTTCCACAAATGTGAGCTCACCTAGCTATAGGGATATCGCTCACCTAAACGTTAAGACTATTCAACCGAACGTTAGTCCGACGAAGGATTCCTCTTAACGCCCGCTTTACGCTAAGAACCCCGCTATTGGGTGGGGAACCCAATCCGGTAGAATTACGCTTGTCCTCTCTCGAGGGTATACACGCAACTCTATTTACCCAGGGGTGATCGGTCCATATGCACGGCCTCTCGGCTAGCTAACATATGGACTACGGAAATAGGGCCCACACATCGATATGTGGTCCTACGCGTCGTAAACCCGGGGTAAACCTTAAGTCCTTAGATTAAAATGAAAATAAAGAGCTTCAATTATTAGAAATTATTTTAAATGTCCCAAAGCTCTTCGATGCCGAGGCTAATAGCGATTAGCCACACATCGGTATGGGGACGGCTTATAATTTAGTGAGGCGCAAGTTCAAAATTAAACACTAAACGATTATAAGAAGGGGACATAAGAAAAATAACAAACATTTAGAAAACTGAAAAGTTAGCTAAAACAAGAACTCACGCACACTCCAAATTATAAATTAAACAGAAACTAAGTTACACATAAAAGAAATTTGCATAATTAAAATTTGTGAGTCCCACTCAAACGAGTGGGGGCGGTAAATAAAAGCTGAACATTGCAAGTCCTACTCAAACGAGTAGGACTGAAATGAAAGTGAGTCCTACTCAAATGAGTAGGAGAAAATAAATACGATTACATGGCTTTCTCAAATATTTACAGGGAAATAAAAATCCGTCCATTTAACTCAAGTGAGTAGGCGGAAAAATAAAGAAAGAAAATTGCAAGTCCTACTCAAACGAGTAGGACTGAAAAAAAGGTCCGTCCATTTAACTCAAGTGAGTCGGCGGAAAAACAAAGAAAGAAAATAACAAGTCCTACTCAAACGAGTGGGACTGAAAATGAAAACGATGCGCCATTTAACTCTTAACGAGTAGGCGGAAATAAATACACACAAACACACACACTCCAAATGAATTTCAAGAAAGCAATAAAGCTAACACCTACAGTCACACACTCTACAAAATTTGAATCAAAGCATAAAAGTTATACACCTACATTCACACACTCTACATAATTTGAACAAAGCATTAAAAATTATACTCATACACTCACACACACAGCATGAAAATTAAGAAGAACAAAAGAAATTTTATGCTCATACACTCACACACACTAATTGAAAGAAAAATGAAAGTTACCTAAAAATTAAAACTTTTACTTTTTCAAGCTTAGGTTTTGCCAAAAACAAATAAAAAAAAGAAATTACAATTTTTAGAAGACAAAAGTTTTTCAAAACAAATTTAAAAATCAAAGTTTTTGGAAAATTAAAATTACAAGATTTTCATTCTTATGTTTTTATGAAAGTGATAAAAAAGTGAAAAAGAAGATGAAAAGAACAAAAAGAGGTTTTACAATCCTACAAAATAAACTAAGAAAAGAAAATAAAGTTCACTTTCAAATCTCTTTTACAAATTCATAAGTATGAAATAATAAACAAAAGAAACATTAAAGAAGAACATGTTGAAGATGAGAACCATATCATACATGCATGGAAATGAAATCTACTACAAAACCTATCATGAAGACATACTAAAAACATGTAAAGTAAATAAGTTACACTCATATACACACACACACTTTTCATAAGAGGAGGAACAAAGATGAAACCAAGGATAAAAAGGGGAAGAAGTAAGCCATCCAAATGAATTTTCATGCTTTATAGAGAGAGAAAATCTAACATTTTTATTAAAATTATCAAGCTATTACAAAGCTAAAAGATAAAGCAAAACAAAACATGAAATAAAGAAGGGAGAAATCTCCTTACATAACACTAGTATCCACGGATTAAGCCCACAAAAAGACACTAAAATGGCTCAAAAATCTGAACCCTTGGACCTTACAGAACTGGGCAATTTATAGGCAAAAAAATCTAAGTACACGCCCTAGGTCACAGGCGTGTAGGGGGGGCGTGACAGTACTATTCATGAAGGCGGCCGGCGATTGGACAGGAAAGTTGACTTCGGGCTGAGTTCGTGGCAGTCACGCCCCAGGTCACGGGCGTGACTCTGGGCGTGTCGGGGACGTAGAACCGGGCGCGGGTTGCGCCGAAAGTCTTTGGCAGCATCTTGTCGGGCCAGCTGGAAAGGTCACGCCCCAGGTCATGGGCGTGACTATGGGCGTGTTAGTTGGTGTCGACACTCGACGAATGTCGAGCGGAAAGTGTCGAGTTGAAATTGTCGAGCTGAGATTGAGTTACGCCCTAGGTCACGGGCGTGACGCTGGGCGTGACTGTTGGTGTCGACACTCGACAATCGTCGAGCGGAAAGTGTCGAGAGGAGAGGACATGGGCTTGGGTCACGCCCCGTGTCGGGTGACACGGGCGTGACACTAGGCGTGTCGATCTTTTTACTTCAGAAATCTGCCAGTTCACGGAATTTGAGCGTCACGCCTTGGTCACGGACGTGACAAATATGTCACGGGCGTGAACTGCCCAATTTTGGCAGATTTTGAAATTTTTCTGCAAAATAAAATAAAACAAGTTAGTAGTAAATTTACAAGAATAGGAGCATTTTATTGAACAAAAATAAGTAAAAACGACAAAAATAAATGAAAATGACTAAATTAATGTGCACAAAAATACGTATATTTACAATTCATCAAGAAGCTATGCAGAAAGAAGAAGAGACCATATTGTCTAAAAAGAGGTTTAGGGAGCAAGCTGAACAGAGACCAGACTTTGAGCAGTGGAGCCCCACCTCTAGGAACATTATTTTGACTGCATGGAAAGCTGCAAAAGATAACATTCAAGACAGGAACAAGTGGTTTTCTGAGGCTGAATGGAGAAAGCATGAGACAAGGCAGGAGGCTATAGTCCAATACAGAAGAAAGGCCAAGATGGGAAAGCTACCTCCTATTGCTCAGGAGCCTAGCAAGTACTTTCCCAAGCCTTATCATTATTTTGAAAGGCAAAAGATTAAGGCTGAGGAACTTAAGAAGAAGGAGCTGAAAGGGAAGAAGCCTGCTGATGCTGAAGTTGCTGAAGCTCCTGTTCAAGCCAAAGTACAAGCTGGAAAAGGAATAGTGATCAAGGAGCCTGAATAGAAATAGAATTAGAATTTTCTTAAAGTTTACTATGTAATCTTTTTGATGTGAAACATTCTGTAAACTTTTGAAAATGAATATGACAGATATTAGAACAATGTGTTATATGTTAAATCTATTTCATATTTGTTCTGTGATGATGTCTATGTATACATGTTTGATTGATATATGTTTATAATTGCCCTGCTATATATAATCCTGCTTTACATCATTTTGTAATTTTATTATGAATGGTGTATATCAATGACTAAGGGTTATGACTTCTCCAAATAGGGGGAGATTGTTGGGTACATTGGTTTAAATGTACCTGATTTGAAGAAGCCTCACCCAACTCAATGATATACATCAAAATGTATTTGATGTGTTTTGAGTTTACTTGTGCAGGTTAAGTATTTGCAGGAAAGAAGAAAAAGTTTCTAAGTCCATGTGTCGACACCCAGAGGGAAAGTGTCGACACTTAAGAAGACTTGTGTCGACACCCAGGCAAGCAGTGTCGACACTTGGAGTTATTGTGTCGACACCAGGGATGTTGAGTCGACACCAGACAGAAAGTGTCGACACAAGGAGCTGTATCGACAATCAATGAAGAAGAGTGCAGTGAAGCAGTGTCGACACTTAGCAGTTGTGTCGACACCCAGTGAAACTGTGTCTACATCAAAAAGTGTCGACACTTGGAGCTGTGTCGACACTCAGCAAAAGTCAGAAGAGACTAAGTACAAGTGTCGACACCCAGAACAATGTGTCGACACTCAGCAGAAAAGTCAACACTTGAAGTAAGTGTCGACACCCAGAGCAATGTGTCGACACTCAGCTGAAGACTCAACACTTGAAGAAAGTGTCGACACAAGGAGCTGTGTCGACACTTAGCAAAGTTCAGAAATTTCTAAGTATAAGTGTCGACACTAAGGAGATGTGTCGACACTCAGCCAGAGTCTCGACAGAAGAAGAATGTGTCGACACCCAGAGCAATGTGTCGACACTCAGCAAGTATCAACACTAAAGACATGTGTCGACACCAAGAAGAAGTGTCGACACTTAACAGATTCAACACATGAAGATGTGTCGACACAAAGGTGTTGTGTCGACACTTAGAAGAATTCAGCAAAATACTGAAGTACAAGGACTTGTGTCGACACACATTATCAGTGTCGACACATAAAGAAGAAGCAGTGTCGAGATATAAAATCTACAACACAAGGAGTTGTGTCGACACCTTATAGACTAGTGTCGACACTTAGACAACTTGTGTCGACACTTGGTCTATAAGTGTCGAAACTTAAAGATAGAAAGTCTTGACACTTTCAGACAGTTACAGAATTTGCAAGAACTGACTGGATGACTTGACAGCTGCCATTCTAGCCGGTCTACTACACCTGTCATAGTTGTCAGAATTCAGTTATGAACCAGACCAGCCGGTTACCATGAAGAAGGCCTATAAATAGGCTTATACTGTCTACAGAACAGATTGATCAAGTAATTGGCCAAGTTGTTAAAGTGGTCAAAGTTCAGATCAAGTGATCATCTAAAGAAGATCTAGCTATCAAGTGAAGATCTAAGAAGTTGGAGAGAGAGCTCCATCCAAGAAATCAGCCGTTGGAACCAGGCTGAGAAGAAGGGTTCAGATTTATTCTGAATCTTAAGTAGCAGAGATCAAGGATCAACTGTAGAAGGGATCAATCTTATTGAGTTCTACATTCAAGAAGCTTTGAAGAAAGCCAAGGAAGATTGATTTCAGCTGAGTTCTTCCAAGAACTCATCAAGAAACTCACAACTCTTCTCTCTTTTCTCTGAGTTGTTGAGTTACAATTTTGTATTCATTTTATCTTGTAGGATCCTAGGGATCTGAGTCTTGTGAGCCTGTAATTATAAAGGCTGAGTGTAGGGCTTGAGAGCCTGAGTATAGGAGATTGAAATCTCTGAGTGTAGACCTTGGTGGCTGAGTGTAGGCCTTGGTGGCTGAGTGTAGGCCTTTGTGGCTGAGTGTAGGCTTTGTGAAGAAGCTGAGTTGTAGGGCCTTGGGCCTGAGGTGTAGGAACCAGTTTTGGGTTCTGAGATAGTGGAGAAGTTGGGCCGAATCTAGTACACTGCTAGATAGGCGAAGGGGGAAAGTGGATGTACCCAAACCTTGGGGAACCACTATAAAACTGTGTGTCTACTGTGTGCTGTGATATACTGTGATTGCTGTGTGATTGCTGTGATAAAGTAGCTAGAAATCTATGTTAGATTCTGTATTCTGCCATAATAGTTAAAAAGATTCAAGGCACCTATTCACCCCCCCCCCCCCTCTAGGTGTTTAGGTACAATATCTTTCAGATGCCAAGTTAGAGCCCATCTTCCAGGCCATAGAGGCAGGCACTACAGGAGACTACACACTGAGGGATGGCCTGGTGTGCTTCAGAGGACGGGTGTATATACCGGAGGGTGGTCAGATCCGGGAGGACATTATGACGGAGGCGCACTGCAGCCGGTATTCTATGCACCCGGGGATCACAAAGATGACGGCTGATTTGAAGAATATTATGTTCTAATCGGGCATGAAGAAGGATGTCACTTACTTCGTGACCCATTGTGAGACATGTCAACTAGTGAAGGTGGAGTGCAGGAACCCCGCAGGATTATTGCAGCCACTCCCAGTGCCGGAGTGGAAGTTTGATGTCGTAGCCATGGACTTCATACATGGGCTTCCCCGGTCTCGGACAGGGAATGACTCGATCTGGGTGATCGTTGATCGGTTGACAAAGGTGCCTCGATTTATACCGATCAGGAAGGACGATTTAGTGGGAGTTCTGGTGCGGAAGTTTATGGAGCAGTTCATTCGTTATCATGGCGTGCTCAGGTCAATAGTGTCAGATTGTGATGGGCGGTTTACATCCAGGGAGTGGCCGTCAGTTCAGGCATATGTGGGCACCCGACTGACCTTTAGCACATCCTTCCACCCTCAGACGGACGGGCAGACAGAGCGTACAAATCAGACATTGGAAGATCTGCTACGACTGTGCATTCTAGACCGAGGAGAGCCATGGGAAAAGATGTTGCCACTGGTAGTGTTCTCATACAACAACAGTCATCAGGCCAGTATAGGTATGGCCCCCTATGAGGCCCTATATGGACGGAGGTGCAGGACTCTGTTGTCATGGATACAGGATGAAGACCCAAAGGTCCTGGGCTTGGAATTTGTGGAGGACAAAGAGGCCCAAGTGAAACTAATACGGGACTGGATGTTGGAGGCACAGAGTAGACATGACAAATATAATGACACGCGGCATCGACAGGTGGAGTTTCAGGTAGGAGACAGAGTGTTTTTGAAGATACGGCCGATGCACGGAGTCTCTCGAGTTCCCGGGCGGAGGAAGAAGCTCAGCCCGAGATACATGGGGCCCTACAGGATCTTGGAGCGGATCGGCCCCTTAGCATACAGGCTGGATCTGCCGCCAGAGCTGGAAGGCCTGCACAATGTTATCCATGTCTCCTCCCTCAGGAGGTCCCTATTATGTCCAGAGTAGCAGATAGACACCACAGATGGGCCAGTAGCATCTGATCGGTTAGTGCACATGGAGCCGGTCCTGATTGACGACACGGGTATACGGGTCTTGCACCGCAAGAAGGTCCCACTGGTCAAGGTTCTTTGGATAAGTCACGGCCAGGAGGAGCACACTTGGGAGCCAAAGGACTTGATGCAGCAGCGGTACCCGGAACTTTTCAGTCAAGTATTACTATCAACCTCTCGGGATATTACAATTTTTCTTGCATACTTGAAACCTCGTAGGCCTAACTAGAATTTCGAGGACGAAATTTTTTGTTATATATTGGGATTTGTAACATCCCTCAAACAACTAGACCCCTAGGAATGGTTTTGTCATGACCAAGTCATGACAAAACCCAAGTAACCCCAAAGTGACCTAGGTCAACCCAACCCTATTTCTGGTCAACCTAGCCCAAATAAGCTAACCCAAGCTCAAACCTCCTCATGTAGATTCTTTAGGGAGTAATGTGCGTGGAAGGGCTGCAAATAGTCCTTCAGATTGACCAAGTCAACTTGGTGACTAGGAGAGAGGGTGAGTATAATAGCCCAAATTCTGGAAGTAGCAAAATTTGGGTGACACGGCCTGGGACACGGTCGTGTCCCAGGGCGTGTCCCGCTCGGATTGAATAGTTGGGCGCTTGGTCGACGAATTTTGGTCGACGAAGTTTCTGGGTGGTCACACCCTATAACACAGGCGTGACAGGGGGCGTGTCCCCTCGGTTCGACGAACTGGGCTCAACGATCGTCGAGTGTGTTGATCGTCGAGTGTAGATCGTCGAGTGGCGATCATCGAGTGGCGATTGTCGAGTGCCGATCGTCGAGTGTCGATCGTGAGTGTCGGTCGTCGATCGTCGAGTGTTGATCGTCGATCGTCGAGCGTCGATCGTCGAGTATGGGGTACACGGCCTGTGACACGGGCGTGTCACAGGGTGTGTCCCGCTGTGTCGAGAGTTCGACGATTTTCTCTCGACTGGGTGTCGAGTGGGTTACACACCCTGCATCACGGGTATGTACCACGTGTCACAGTGAGCTCTATTTCCATGATAATGGAGGAGAGAGAATTGAGGACGAAGAGGGAAGGAAGCAGTTCGGCCAAGGGAAGGCCAAAGGCCACATCTAATGGCTGAATTCAATTCCCCATGGAAAGGGAGAAGTTTTCAGCCATTTCTCTGGCCATCAGACTTGGTTCAGCCCCCCCCCCCCCCCCCCCTCCTACATGGCCGAGCCTAGCCAGTAATGGCTTTGAAGGACATTAACGATCCAGCCCCTACTCTCCCCATCTAAGGCCTTAAACACCACCAGTGAATTGAGAGGTGCCTTTCCCAATCCTTACCCGAAGAAATCGAGCCTCCCCACCTTGTAGTTGCAGAAATCGAGCGACGCCAATTTCAAAAATGGCTTCCCGGTGATCTTCCCGACTTCAGGCCGCCGGCAAGGTCCAATCCTTCTCCTCTCTATGCGTGTTAGATCTAAACTTGTTTAGGTAGAGAATTTGGGATCAATTGAGCCTGATTAGGAGCTTGTATTTCTGATTTTTCATGGAAAAATGGACGTGTTGAGTTCGTCGGAAACCGCCGCCTCCGGCGGCATGGTCGCTGCCAAACGCTAGCCACCACCTCAACGGAGGTGGTGGTGGCGGTGGCCGGCCAGGGAGGTGGTCGGATGGCCAGGATTTCAGCCTGGAAAATACTCCAGGCGCGGCTAATCTGAGTCGTTGGCTCAAGGAGGAAGACGACTCCAGAACCGCCCATCTTGCTTTAAGATTTGTGCAAAAATCTTATTTAGTTTATTTTTGGGTTTTTCTTAGTAGGAAATTGCAGTAGATGGTTTTAATTATTAAAAATACTTAGCAGCCTCTACTGTAAAAGTGATCAACATAGAAAATGTAGCCCTTGATGTCTAGTATAATTTAAAATTGATATCACGCAATTTGGATTCTGGTTAGACCACAGCACTCATTTTGGTGAGATCTATCCATAGGGCTGTCCAGAGCTTAATTTAAGTGCCCACTCCAAACCAGACATCCAAATAATCTGAAATTTGGGGATGGGCTATTCTTAACTATATCTAAGACATATCCAAAAATCAGAATTTTTGGAAAATATTTTTCTATAGTTTTTAGAAAACTTTAATAAACCAATTATAAATTAATTAGGTGACATAAACACCTTAAAATCCGTCAAATTTGGGTGGGTGGTCTTAGAGAGCATGTTAGGGCTCTGGTAAAAATTACATCTCCTTTGGAGATGTTTTGGTTAGGTATTGATCCAACCCTAGGTATACCCTTATAGGGTTATTTAGGTCAAAGAGCTATTTTTGATGTTTGAGTGGTCAAATCACCTCAACAGAGGCCGTGATTTTGACCACTGACTTGGTAGGACCGTTATCACCCTCTTATGGAATATGGAGTGGTTTACGATTGTTTTACCCTTGGATCCAAACTCAAACCCTAAGGGAGGGCTTTTGAGGGTTGTGAAGGGCAAGGGGGTCAGTTGACCTTGAAAGGATTTGAAACTTGGAGAGAGAATTCTAGGGTAGGTAGAATCCTATGGAAGAAATCTAAAATAGATTCTAAGGTGAATAGCTCCCTCAAAACCCTTACCCTAGCTAAGTGCACAAACATTGTAGTGATAGAAAATATCACTAAAACTCACTGAATAATGATGAGATATGGGTAGAGTAGTGTTTAAAGCTAGTACAAGCTCCGGAGAATTTATTATGAATTTAGGATTATTATTTTGGATACTTCATTAACAATTTAGTAATTTGTATTATTTACTTAGAAATTTATTATGAAGTAACTACTTGATGGAAATTGATAAACTTTAGTCGAAGCACTCCTTATTATGTTTTAAAGCTCTGTGAATTTTTATGGGGTTTTTGCAAGAATATTTCTAAGGGTTGTTTCATTAAGTAGTGTTTCCCAAGAAAACTTAATTAAATTTATTTTGGTGTCTAGAAAGCCTGAAAAATTATGATTTTTGCACAATGACCCTTTCTGTAGCAAGTTAAGATTTTGTAATTTTTATATAATTTTCTGCTGAATATTTTTGGTACTTCCTTATTTACATACGATTAAGGGAATTATTTTGGAGAAATTAATTAGAGGTCACGTATTTTCTGAAAAATTATGGAAATTAGTATCTAGTAATATATCTCTGTTATTTAGTGATCAAAATTTTTGGGTGGCCATTACTTGAGTAGATCATATAGTTCATGTTCAAAATTGCCCATGGCCAAACATTTGGGAAAATTCAATAAATATCAAATTAATTAGAAAAATTCTGATTCTCTGATTTTAGACTAAACGTGTTATGATATACCTCTGGTAAATTTTATAGGAGATTTGGAAGACAATCTGGAGTACCTCCTTTATACATCTCATATAGTATAGTGTGGTCTGCATATAGTAACTGCGGAAACTGAACTAGAGTGGGTAATGAATTTGAAGAGTTGAGTCCTTAGTAGGTTGTTGGTTTGGGTAAATAAATGAGAGATCTGATCAAGGGTAGAAATCAATAATATTAAGTGCCTTGCGAAAGGAAGCTTTGGGCGTAATCCCATCACAGTTCCTAGTGCCTTCGAGAGCCCTTCACGGGGAATACCCTGGGCAGTCCTGGGCTAACGTAAACCTTAGGAATAATTTGGGCAAGAGTAACCCTAATAATAGTTTCACCTTACACTTACACTTGTACACGCAGGGAGATGAATTGGTAGTAAAAGGATAGCGTAGGCCCGTGCCCTATGGGCTTACTGGTAGAGTTAAATGGACTCGGTATTGATTTGGAAGTTCGGGGAGCTGGATGCTCGGGGACTTGGAAAAAAGGAGACTTGATTAGTTCAGGGAGACGTGTGCTCGGGAATATGGTGAACTAGTAGGCTTGGTGGTCTTAAGAGCTGGAGGCTCGATACTATAATTAAATACAACTATCATGGTTACATGTGCATAACAGTGGTGTGTCCTCGGTATTGGATGACCTAACACACCGTCGTCGGTACATTGCCTCAGGTAGACTAGCTGGTTTGCTAGGAATAGTACAGGAACGTACTAGAAGGGCTCGACTGGGTAGTGTGTTTACCAGTCTAGGAGTGGAGAGGCCCAATCCACTGTCTCCTTTGGCCACGACGAGAGGCTCCTAAGAGTTTAGCTAACTCCAAAAAGGGGAACTAAAGGTCTATGCGCATAGAGTCGTGTGTGTGAGTTGCACTTGCATGTGCATACCGTAGCATACTTGCACGTCATAGCATAATCATTGCATTTAACCCCTGACACCTATTGTATAAAATGGCATGGGATGTTTTATACGATAGGCCCTGCAAAATGACCCCTTGGTCTATAGGGGTAATCCCTATAAATCAACGGTTATATTTCTCGTTGCTCTTACTTACCCTTCTTACTGCTTTTACTTACTTGCTACTCCTTACTGTTTACTTTTGTTACACACATGTTTACTCATGTTTAGTTATTGTGATACCCCTGCCATACTTTATTATTTTATTCCTTAGGGTAGATGTCACCTGCTTGATTACGCCCTGCTTTTGGTCCTCCTTTTCACTCCTTTCCGCCCGGTGCCTAGGAGCCACGGGTAGAGGGGTGGGGGATTGTTGACTGAGTCTAGTTTGACTTACGGTCGTTTGACCACCATATTTTAGGTGCTCCGGATGGGAGATTGGGAACAACCCCAAGAGACTCAACACCAGCAGGGTACGGTGCAGATGGATATGGGCCAGTGTAGCTCGGGTGGACAGGCATCCGGATCCGTGAGTGGAGCCGAGTATTAGTAGTTTTACTTTTATAAGTTGATTGTAGTGAGGTTATCATGTATCGGGCTTAAGCCCGTATTCAGTTTCTCGCGATGTGGACTATTTATTTGTCATGTGATTTCCTCTTTCTATTGTGGACTTGGATGCTTACACTTTAATTCATTATACATTCTGTCGATGGTGATCAATTTGGCCGGCAGGATCGGCGTTTTGTAGTGATGACCTTCCCTGGTGCGAAGGTGTCACCGCAAAGCGGCGGTTCTGGGCCTAAGACCCCGGTGGTTGTTGCAAAAACAATGGGGTCTTACAATGACAACCTGCCCCCTTCCATTTTTGAGCATCAACACAGCACATCACCTTCCTCAGGCCAAAGGCCCTACACTCAGACTGGGAGGACAGTCATACCTCAGATCCACTAGGGATCTTACCTCAGACCTAAAGGTCCTACACTCAGTGAGAAAGACTCACCACCTCAGACTTGAAACCAAGTCCTACTGCTCAGATTCTCAACTGAATTCTACCTTAGAGCAAACTTGCTCCTACCACTCAGATCCAAAAGGATCCTACAAGATGGAAGTCAGTTTATGAGGTTCTTGATTGGACACAAGAGAAATTTCTCTGTGCCAATCTACCTTGACTGAGATAGACTCAGCCCAACTTTGACTCCATGAATATATTACGTGAGTCTACCTTTACTTGAACTGAGATACACTAAGTCCTAACTTTTTCTTCACAGCACCAGGGATTTTTCCTATTGGATCTGTGAAGTGATTGCAGCAAAACTTGTTGTCACCTCAGCTGAAATATTCTCAACTCAACTTCTTCACAGCAACAAGGATAGAGATCTTGCTTGGCCTTGTGCAGTAAGTAACTAGCAAAAATCAGTTCTTCTTCTTCTTTCTTTCCTGGGCTGAGGAGATTCAGCCCTAACTTCTTCACAGCCTCCAGTAAATGTTCTTCAGTGTTATATTGTTGTATTTGTAAAGAACCTGCTGGTGCAGATGGAATATGGCACCACCTAACTTTCTTTCTCTTCTTCAGATATCTACTCTGTTCTTGCTGTAGTCGATGATGAAGACAAACAGCTAACTTGTTGAGCCTTTAGACCTGCGGTCTTTTTGCTCTATGTTATTTTCTTCACAGCAACAATGGTGATAATGAAGAACTACCGTGACTTCTACTTTTTTCGTAAAATGCTGCTCCTTTTATTGATTGCAACCCAATAGCACTTTTAGAAGTGGGCCTTACACCATTGATCGCTAGCTGCTATCTTGCTTTAACGCTAACCGTCATACAGTAACTCTGCGGCGCCTTTTATCATGTACTATAGCTTTACCGCTAACAATTTGAATAATGTTGACTTGCTGACGTCAGCACCTGTGGACTTAGTAAAAAAACCAAACATCAATAGAATAGGCATTGAGTGAATGAGCTTCACTCAACGCCAAAGTACTTATACAGAATTCTGTCAATCTAGGCGTTGACAGCATTGAGTGAGCAAACCTCACTCAATGCCTTTTGCCTTAGCCAATTCTGCAGCCTTTTTAGCTTGCATGGCATTGAGAGCGTTGAGTGAGCATACCTCATTCAACGCCTTGTGTCGTAGCTATGCTTTCTGTATTTTATGTGGTGAGAGCGTTGACTGACCATGCCTCACTCAACGCTTTCTACCTTAACCAATTTTCTGCTTCTTCAGCATCTTAAGCATTGAGAGTGTTGAGTGACCACGCCTCACTCAACGCTTTTTGCCTTAGCCAGATTTTCTGAGACATGGCGTTTAGAGCATTTAGTGAGCATGCCTCACTCAACACGTTCTGCCTTAGCCAGATTTTTCTGCTCCTTGGCGTTGAGTGAGTAAGCTCTACTCAACGCTAAACTACTAAACAAATTTTATTCTGTTTAACTGGCGTTGAGTGAGTAAGATACACTCAGCGCATTTGGACTTAGCCAAATCTCAGTACTTCTTTTCTATGGCTTTGACTTATAAGGCAATATTCAACGATTATAGAGTAAGGCGTTGAGTGAGTACTCACTCAACGCATGTGGACTTAGTCAGTTTTCTGCCCATATTCTCTTAGTATTTTACTGCGTTATCCTGTCTCACATCCTTTTGTTGTACGGCATTGAGTGAGTTGACTTCACTCAATGCCTGTGGACATAGCCACTCTCTCAGCTTGCCACTCCTTTGACTTTGATTGTATAGGCTCCACTTAGCACTATAAGTCATTTGGCATTGAGTGAGTAACCTTCACTCAATGCCTATGGACATAGATATTTTTCTATCTATCCAACCATAGGTAAGTGTTTACCTGACCTAGCCACTTAGGATACATGTCCCATCATTATTACTAGGACATCCTGCAATCACTAAACTTGAGCACAAGTTAGATCACCACATATGTGTATATTGTTTGCTAGACATTCTTCAAATCCAGAACATTGGGATCAATGGAACCAAAACTAGCTATAGTAATTACCCCCCCCCCCAACCCTAGTATCTGAAAAGCAAATCTTGTGCTCGAAAGCGATCACTTGATAATCATTGACTGTTAAATAATTTTACAAGTGACTAAGGTGTTGAACTCAACCACATGCTTTACTTATCAAGAGTGTCAATCGAGTTCCACACTATTAGGCTTGACCTTGATAGAATGTATCTCCACCGGGTGAGTTATAAAATTTTGGGCACAAACAAATAAAAAGGCAAATCCCTGAACTCGTTCGCTCTGCTCTACATACAAGAGCAACGACCAATTCAGGACTATTAAGGTTAACCACGAAGGAATGTTATGTTTCCAAGTTAACTCTTGATTGTTAAATAAATTGAATAAAAATGAAAAATTTAAACTATCTGATCTGCTCTACTGACAAGAGTGGCAGCCATTTCTGTACCATTTAGGGGCAATAATAAAAAAATGTTAAAACATGGATCTATCCGCTCTACTTCAAGAATGATGGCCAGTTCGATAATATTTAGAGGAAATACTGAATAAAATGGCAAAACATTGATCTGACTGCTCTGCTCTAAGAGGAGTGTGCAATTTAATACTTTTTAGAGACAATATTGAATAAAATGTCAAAACTTCAATCTATCTACATTACTCCAAGAGAGACGGTCAGTTCGTTACTATTTAGAGACTAGCTATAAAGGAATGTCCCGTCTTCAAGTCAACCCTAATTATAGGCAATGATCCGAGCAACTAGAGTTTATAGTTGCTCATATTATCATCGAGTCATATATATGGTCCACTCTTATTTAATTTTACAGGATTGCCCCATTTTAAATCAAATAAATAGTAATCAACTCGAAAGATTATTAAACTTTTATCATGGGCTTATCATACTCTAAAGGTGCTACCAAAACTTTTTTAGGGCCTATTGAGGTCTTGGTTAGCTTCTATTAATTTTTTAGCTTTCGATGGCCGCTCAATAAATTCCTAATTATAGTATAAATATGTAACACCCCCTATCCGTCGCATAGCATATAACAGTAGGTCCGGCCGGGGCCCGACGCCATATACCACAGACAGACCGGGTGGTTACTCAATGGAATACCATCTAATTAATAACCAACGTCCTACACAGAGTCATTCTAGCGGAAGCAATTATTAAAAGTTGCAAATTAAAGAACCCGGACACAAGCATGAATGTCCACTACAAAACCCAATAGGAATGAAGAACAATACACAAGTACAATGGCCTTAAGGCCTTATAATTGTTTACTCAAATAAAATGTGTCTTCCATACCACGGCACGCAGGCCGTTCACACATGAATAAACAAGTAAACACTCAAAATTTGGCCTTCGAGGGTCGGCTCAGCAACTTGGGCTTTAGCCCGCTATTTACCACTTGGTCCTGCAACACCTGCAAGAAACAACCCACCGCAATGGTGGCAAACAAAGGCAATGGTCAGCTATGCTGACCAAATTATAACGATCCCGCCTCGAAACTCGGGGCGGCGATGCTCCTTCCCTGCACTTTATTAGCATAACCAAGCATTATAGAGTAATAACACTACATCACAGGCGTAGGCATGCACGACCACACACCCCGTGCTCTCAGGGCACATTCTCGGTGAACCCGGTCAAAACTGCGGTCTCACCACCGCCACTTGGATGACACAACTCGTTAGCATTTGAGTCTTTCAGGCAGAAGTCACGTCACTTGAAAACATCGACAGCCTAAGATCCAACCTCTATGCCATCGGTAGGCCTCTAACACCGAACCGCATAGAGCAGGAATGGTTCCACTCAACCCGTTGCTAACCTCGCCATGACACTTAAAGTTATCGGCGCAGGTCAAGCTTCCCCGAAGCCCGTGAATCGAACACACAATATTACATAACCCAGTTATGTACAAGTTGCCTCCCATGCCACCAAGATGGCAGAATTACGCATCTGCCCAGTTTTCCGGGTGCACCTCGAGGTTAGTCCCCAAGACTCCCTGTTGCAATCTACCGCGTAGAAAATCCGAAAAACAAACATTTGCACGGAGTCTTCTCCGACCATTCATGCAATGCAACATCACCGATCCAGACCAACTTGTCTAGGTAGGCTTCACACATCATGCATATATCTGTTCTCGATTATGGACTCTACATGAACACAACAGGGACTATTCATGTCTACCCGAAGGAACACCTCAAACTTACCGCAAACTCGGGAGAGCGGGCTTCCAATGCATAGGAAAAAAAGACTTCACATGTCCTAGGATGAGAATCGTTACCCTAGAGTTTTTCCTTGGCGCCATTGAAATGTATGCAGATGAAAAGCACTGCAATCTCCATGCCTCCGTAGATCCGAAGTGGGCTTGCGATTTGGAGCCCCGAAGCTCCATCGGTGACCGTATCTAGCCTCCTTCTTCTTCCTTGCTCTCCCCTCTCTCTAGATCTTTAGAAAGAGATAGAGTTTGAGAAATGATGGATTTGAAACCCTATTCCTGGAAATATCTCAGCAGGAACAACCCCCAGATGTCGGATCGCAAAATAAGGAAACGAACGGCCACGATTCGCCATTGAAATCCAAAATCTGGGCCGAACACGGCCTGTGACATGCCCGTGTCCAGGGCTGTGTTCCCCATTCACCGTCGAACCCGATACGTCCCGAGAAGGACACGGGTTTTCAATATGCCCGTGTCCGAATTGACATGCCCGTGTCATCCAGTACACGGTCGTGTAGTGGGCCGTGTTCCTCCATCGACACAGGCCCAAAACCAACCTGTGAAGGACATGGGTATTGGACATGTCTGTGTCCCCAATGACACGCCCGTGTCATACCCGAACACGCCTGGGATCCAGGCCGTGTTTCTCCCCCAACTCAACTCGACTAACCACCCGAGAAGGACATGGCCTGGGACACGTCTGTGTCTCAGGCCGTGTTCGCTGCTCGACGATCGTCGACTCCAAAATTCGTCGACCTTTCGGCTAGATCGTTGACCCGAGCACGACACTCCCCTGTGACATGCCCGTGTCGCAAGCCGTGTTCCCCCTGCCAAATTCCAAACTTGGCTCAAAATGCCTCCCGTCATTCTTTTGAGTTAAGGGGTATTACAACTCTCTCCCTCTTAAAAGAATTTCGTCCCCGGAATTACATAAAGGAAAGATAAACACAAACCTAAGACGGTATCTGAGTGGAATAACTTCGGGTACTCCTCAAGCATGGTCTGCTCTCGCTCCCACGAGAGCTCCTCCCAACCACAGTTGTCCTAATGGACCTTGACCATCCTGATCTCTTTGTTACATAGCCGCTTGACTTCCGAGTCCTCAATTCGAACGGGCTTGACCTTCGTCGTCAACCCATTATCCACCGGCACTTGATCCACCGCAATCACATGCGAAGGCTCTTGCACTGCCTTCCGTAGCACCAATATATGGAATACATCGTGCAGACCACTAAGCTCCACTGATAGCTTCAACCGATATGCTGCTTCACCAATCCATTCCAAAACCTCAAACGGTCCAAGGTATCTCAGGCTTAGCTTCTTCAATCGCCGCACCCGCGAGACACCCTTGAATGGCTTAATCTTCAAGTACACCCAATCGCCAACAGTGAACTCCACGTTCCTATGCTTAGTATTATAGTACTCAGCCTGGCGGTCCTGAGTGATTAGCAACCTTTCCCGAATGGTTCGCATCAACGAAGTGGCATCTTCCACCTCTTGTCGCTTGTATAACTTTGACTCGCCTGTTTCCAACCAAGACAACGGCGTGCGACATCTTCCACCATAAAGGGCTCGAAGGGCGACATTTGCATGCTCGCCTGGTAGCTATTGTTATACGTGAACTCCACCAAGTATATGTGGTCTTCCCACTGCTTCCCAAAGTCCAGGAGGCACATGTGAAGCATGTCTTCCATTGTCTTATTGACTCTCTCGGTTTGCCCATCCGTCTGCGGATGAAATACTGTGCTAAAACTCAGCTTTGTTCCCAACATCTGCTGCACTAGCCTCCAGTCATTGAACGTAAACCGCCCATCCCAGTCACTCATGATGCTGCGGGGCACACCGTGAAGCCGTACTATGTTATCCACATATAACTTTGCCAGTTTCTCCACGGAATCATCCTTCCTATGCGGAATGAAGTGTGACACCTTCGTTAGACGATCTATGACCACCCAAATGGCGTCATTCCCTTTTTGCTACCTTGGCAGCCCGTGCACAAAGTCCATAGTAATGTTGTCGAACTTCCACTCTAGAATAGGCAAGGATTTCAAGAATCCTCCCGGCTTTTGGCACTCCGCCTTCACCAAGGCGCATGTCTGACACTTTGTCATGTACAGTTCCACATCCTTCTTCAGTCCTGGCCACCAGAATAATTTTTTCACATCGCGGTACATCTTCGTGCTCCCCAGGTGAATCGAGTACTTGGTATGATGCGTCTCGTACAATAATTCCACCCGGAAAGTGCCCACATTTGGAATGCACAGACGACCGTCTTTCCAAAGTAATCCATCCACGACCTCATATTAGGAATTTGACACATCTAAAGCCTCTATCATGAGCTGCTTCATGCTGTTATCCACATCCAAAGCCTGCTGAATCCGATCAGCCAGATCATACTGAACTTCCGTCCAGTTCAATAGCGCTTCAGCACTCGACATGCTTGTCTACGCAAGAGATCTCCAATGCCTCCAACTCCCGAACCAACCGCTCGACATGGACCGACAGCCAATTGGCTTGAGCTGGGGCCCGGTGACTTAACGTGTCCACAACCGCATTGCCTTTCCCAGGCACATAATGGATCTTGAAAGTATAGTCCCCCAGGAACTCCATCCATCTACGCTGTCGTATGTTCAGATCTTTCTGATCCAATAAATACTTCATGCTCTTGTGATCGGTATAGATATCGACCTTCACTCCATACAAGTAGTGCCTCCACAGCTTCAAGGAAAAAATCATGGTCGCTAACTCCAAGTCATGGACCAGATAATTCCTCTCGTGCACTTTCAGCTGTCTCGAGCCATACGCTATCACACTTCCATGCTGCAGCAGCACACAACCCAAGCCACTGTTAGAAGCATCGCTATAGATCTCAAAACCATCGGTCCCACTCGGCGAACTCAGCACAGGCGTCGTGGTCAACCGACACTTCAACTCCTCAAAAGCTCGCGCGCATTCCGGCATCCAAATGAACTTCTGCTCTTTCCTCATCAAAGTCGTGAGGGGTAACGCTATCCTCGAGAAGTTCTCCACGAAGCGCCTGTAATAGCCGGCAAGCCCCAGAAAACTACGGACTTCCGCTACCGTGGACAGCACAGGTCACTCTCGTATCCCAACAATCTTCGCCGGATCCACCTCAATGACCTCTCCACTTACTATATGACCAAGGAACACCACTGAGTACAACCAAAACTCGTATTTGGAGAACTTGGCATACAATTGATTCCTCCTCAGCATCTCCAGCACCAAATGCAGATGCTTAAAGTGATCCTTCTCACTTTGCGAGTACACCAAAATGTCGTCGATGAAGACGATCACATAGTGGTCTAAGTACTCCCTGAAAGTCTTGTTCTTCAAATCCATGAACACCAATGGCGCATTAGTCAGCCCTCGTAATGCCCGTATCTCGTACTGAATGCTGTCTTAGGGATATCACTCTCCCTTATTCTCAGCTGATAGAAATCGGACTTAAGATCCAATTTAGAGTACCCCAATGACCTGACTAACTGATCGAATAAATCATCAATCCTTGGGATCGGGTACTTGTTCTCCGTTAGCTTGTTCAGCTCTCGATAATCAATACAAAGTCTCAAGCTTCTGTCCTTCTTCTTCACAAAAAGGACTGGTGCGCTACAAGGCGACGAACTTGGACGCATACAACCTTGCTCCAACAACTCTTGAAGTTGCACCTTCAACTCCGCCATCTCCTTAGGCGCTAGCCGATACGAAGAGCGCAAAACCAGTTCGGTATCGCACTGAACCGCCTTAAACATCTAAAGAGCAGACATCAACGTCATGCTCGACCCCTTTCAAGCCCACAAATGTCGTCTCACGACCAGTTCCCAACTTGACCTCCTTGCGATTTCGATCAATGTATGCTTGCTGCTCTGAGAGCCAGTCCATACCAAAGATCACGTTGAGCTCCCCTAGCGGTAGTAACAACGCTTGTAAGTCAAACTCTTGACTCCCAATCTACACCTAAACGCGACATATTCTACTCGCGCGCATTGAGCACCATTAGACAACAACGCATCCAATTTGTCTTTTGCCATCGAAGGAGGTACTCTGAAGCGCAATACAAATCCTTTGGTTAAAAGGGAATGCGAAGCTCCCTAAATAGACGGTGCTCTCGCCGTATTAATCGAAACTCAGAGCACAAGCAGTCCTAAGCTAATATGCATAAGGGCAACAAGTATTTGAAGCTAAACTGTTATAACTTTAAACCGTACCTGTCACCATGACAGCGTGCTTCTTCTCGGACTTGGGACATCCTCTCCAGCAGTCCCGGACATAGTGTCCCGGCTTTCCATAGGTAAACCATGCACCCGGGGTTCGACCCGTATTCGCCCAGAAGCACCAGAAGAGAGGGCTGGACCCGAGGTCCTAGCCTTCTTGTAGAACTTACGATAGCCAGACTTCGAAGTAGTCGGCACTTTAAACTCCGTCTTCTGCATATCCAAATCTTTGCCTCCTTGGATTCTGATTGGCCCGCGAACAGACTCTTACTGTGGTTGGTTCGGTGAGTCGATCGCCGCGGGCTTGCTAGGGTAGGCAAGTGCACCTATCGCAAGTAGTACTCGATATTCGGGAGAATACCGAGGTCGTATTATTCCCGGGAACGGGTTGATTACCCCTACTCCTCCGAAATCACTATTATTTTACCGAAATAGAAGTTGAGGGTTTTAAGTAAAATAGGAACGAAAATAGATTTTAAGAAAATATTCGATGAAGAGATAACTCCCGGTATCGAATTGCGTTAGGATTAAAAATAGATTTGAATAACTAGATATCTGAAGTTTCAATTTAATTAATGCGGAAACTTGGCCGTGGAGGTTCAAAATAATGAGCTCACCTATCTCTAGGAATATCGCTCCCCTAGACATTAAGGCTATTCGACCGGGCTCTCGTCCGACGAAGGATTCCCCTTAATGCCCGCAGTACGCTAAGAACCCCGCTATTAGGTGGGGAACCCAATCCGGTAGAGTTAGCGCGCCTCCTCTCTCGAGGGTTAGTGTGGAACTCTATCTACCCAGGGGTGATCTGTCCATATGCACGGCCTCTCGGCTAGCTAGTGTATGGATAACGGAAATAGAGCCCACACATCGATATGTGGGTCTACGCGTCATTAACCCGGGGTAAACCTTAAGTTTTTAATTAAATTGAAAAATTAAACATTTGGTTATTTAAAACATTTTAGATCCCAAAGCTCTTCGATACCGAGGGCTAAAAGCAATTAGCCACTCATCGGAATGGGGATAGCTTATATGTTTGGTTATGCGAGCGTCCTAAACTATTCGCTGAAAGGTTATAAAGAAAATAAGAAGAAAAGCAAAATAACCTAATTTTAGAAAAGTTATTACAAATAAACACACCCGCACTCATTTAAACATATAAGAAGAGACAGAAATAAAACTAAGTTACACATAACAGAAAATTGCATAATTGACAATTGCAGGTCCCACTCAAACGAGTGGGGGCGGAAAATTAAAGCTGAAAATTGCAAGTCCTACTCAAACGAGTAGGAATGAAATTAAAGCGAGTCCTACTCAAACGGGTAGGAGGAAATAAATGCGATTACAGGGCTTTCTTAAATATTTACATCAAAATAAAGTCCGACCATTTAACTCCTAGCGAGTAGGCGGAAAATCAAATCCAGCCATTTAACTCAAGTGAGTGGGCGGAAAAATAAAGAATGAAAAAAGGCAAGTCCTACTCAAACGAGTAGGACTGAAAATACAGACCGGCCATTTAACTCAAGTGAGTAGGCGGAAAAATAAAAACTACAAACACTTGCTTGAATCAAATCCAGACAATTAACTCAAATGAGTAGGCGGAAAAGTAAAAATTACACACGCACTCTACTTGAATAAAATCCAGCCAATTAACTCAAGTGAGTAGCGGAAAAATAAAAACAACCCACGCACTCTACTTGAAAGTAACTACTCACGCACTCGACATAAATAAACACACACACACACACACTTGCATAATTTAACTTAGGAGCTGAAAAATATCTCATACACGCACACACTCGTGCTAAAATAATTGCAAAAATCAAAGTTATTGAAAAATTAAAATGACTGCATTTCTACCGTTGGAATGCAGTAGAAATGCATAAAAAGGCAAAATAAAAATTATTTGAGCAAAAAGTTTTCAAATTAAAGTGAGAAAGGCAAGTGCCCGAAAAATTAAAACGTTTATATTTTTACCGTTAGATTTTGTTAGAAATGCTTAAAAAGTGAAAATAAAAATTGTTCGAGCGAAAATATTTTTTTGTAAGTACTTAAAATGAAAGTTGATGAAAAATAAAAATAACAATTTATACATTACTATAGCCTTGTAAAATGGTGTAAAAAGTGAGAGTAAGCTAAAAAGAAGCAGTAGTTTTATAATTAAAACAAAGTAAAAGCTAAGTTAAGAGGGGTGAAAATCACCTTTTTAAAGTTTAACATGTTCATAAGAACGTATTTTAAAGCATGAAAATCCTAAGTCTAACCAATTTTAAAGTGAGAATGAAATCGGACATAATAACGGCTATAAATTTTGTTATAATTGAAAAGAAAACGTGAACATTTGCGTTTTAAAACATAATTTTTGCAATTTTAAGCTCATACACACAAACACGCATTATGAAAATAAAAATGAAAGTATATAAGATTGATGAAAAGGAGGCCATTTGGAGAAATTTCAAAGCATGTAAGGATGAAATAATAATGATTTTTATTACAAAAAAAATGGGTGATTACAAGAGTTCAAACATACAAACTTAAAAAGGAGAGGGAGGGGGAATCCTTACATAGCACTAAAGTAGCTCCAACGGCAGCCCTAATACATCAAAATGGTTCGGATTTTGGGAACCCTGAACTCATACAGCAGCTGCCTTTTTATAGGCAAAAATTTCCAAGTACACGCCCTCCGACACGGGCGTGTCGGGGGGCGTGTCAGCACTATTTTACAGCACAATTCGGCGATCTGACGGATTTGATGGCGATTTGACTTTTCGGCCGAAAATGCGGTGGTCACGCCCCAGGTCACGGGCGTGACGGTGGGCGTGTCGTTCGGCGCTTAAAGGCGATGTTGACTTCGGGATTCGCCGGCGGCAGTTTGTCGGGCGGACACGGGCGTGGCGCACATCGGACACGGGCGTGTCCCTCTTGGGTTCGACGAACGTTGAGCGCGAAACATTGACCTGGCTGGCACGGGGCGTGTCGGGCTGACACGGGCGTGTCGCACATCGGACACGGGTGTGTCCCTCTTGGGTCGACGAACGTCGAGTTGAACTCGTCGAGCGGGATGGACACGGCTTGGTCACGCCCCGTGTTGGATTGACACGGGCGTGTCGAATCATGGAACACGGGCGTGTCAGGCTTTCCTCTTCAAAATTGGCTTCTTTTCGGGATTTTGAGCTGTCACGCCCTGGTCACGGGCGTGACCAATATGTCACGGGCGTGACATGTCATTTTTTTGCAGATTTTGACTTTTTTCCTGACAAATAATATAAAACAAGTTAGTATAATATTTACAAAAATAGGAGCATTTTATTGAATAAAAACAAGAAAAAATGACAAAAATTAAATAAAACGACTTAAGTAATGTACATAAAATTAGGTATATTTACAATTCATCAAATACCCCCATACTTAAGCTTTTGTTATTCCAGAGCAAAAGTTTGAGATGAACTTATAAGGAATAAAAAAAACTCTAAGTTTAGCTACCGCTTAATCAATTATAAGAGAGATCTAAAAAAAATAAACGGGGCGTAAGAGTTAAGTCCTAAATTTATGAAGATGATTTAAATAGCGCACAAGTTTTGGCCAAAAGACTTCTTGATATAATCAAATAGAAAGCAATAATTGTAATGGTTAGATTAACAAGAATAGTTTGGAATTATATGAAATTTTAGCCTATAGGAGTTTTACTGGAAATAATGTAATTTACAAATTATGCTCTCAAAACGATTTTTGAATTAAATCTAGAATCGTGAAATTGGCTAAGGGGGTTGATGTTGGTTTATGAAGAGGGTTTTGATTTTTGAGGCGAGGTAATTTTTTCTCGAACCTCCATGTTTTTTTGGATTATTAGGAAAACGAAATCTTATTTTCCTAATATCGATTTTTTTCAACTTCATAATAAATTTTAACCTAATGTATATGTGTAGGAGTAATGAATTTTATCCTCTTACTCCATAGCATATAATCTTTTTAATCTATTGGGTGCCTATGTTTACGGAATGAAATCTTATTCCCATTGACATAGGATCTTTTAAGGATAACAATTTTATCATGCCAAGTCGGTCATGATAAGGATGGTGAGAAAAGAAAACTAGATTTTTTATTAAAAAACAATTTTGAGAGCAACCTTAATAAATTGTAAGTTCCAATTTTTCAGAAAGCTAAAAGTAAACATAATTGAATCCTATAATCGTTATTTTCTAACATAATATATGTGCTCCTATCAATGAACAATTAGAAGTAGTGCCTAAAACGAGTTCGCTATTTTTAACAAAGCATAATGAATTCTTTAAAACTTAACCCCGAATATTTAAATTTTTCAATCAATAATTAACAAACGAATATCAAACAAAGAGTTAATAAAATTCACATATAAATAAACTTAAAGCAAAATTTTTGGATAGCAAGAAAATTAAGGATGGTATATTTGATGGAATTGTTTCAAAATATTTTTGGGTTTTTTGTTTTTTAGAGTTTTTTATCATCATTTTTTTTGTGTTTTTTTTGTTTCAAAATATTTTTGGTTTTTTAGGTTTTGCGGAAAGTGCGAGAAAAAGAAACGGTATTCACAAGAATGAGAGAGAAAAGGAAGGTGGAGAGAGAAGATTATTTACAAAAATAGGTACACAGATTTTTATAAAATGAAACTAAAAATGTTTTTGGAATTTTGGTTTTATTTTTTTATTTTTTTTTATGTTTTATATATTGTTTTGAATTTTTTTTTTGTGTTGTACAAGTTTTTTTTGGGGATTTTTGGTTTAAAAAGACATAAAACAGAAACATTATAAAGACAGAAAGGAAAAAAACTTATGTTTTTGGGATTTTGTTTTCCTTTTCAATTTTTTTTTTGAAGTTTTTGTTATTTTTATAGTTTTTTTTTTGTTTTGTTCATAACTTTTTATGTTTAAAGTGCAGAAAATAGAAAGACCATGAAGAAAATAGAAAGACAGTGCAAAAAATAGAAATATGAAAAAGAAAGCGAGAAAACACCCCCATACTTAAGTCCAACATTGTCCCCAATGTTGTTACATAAGTATGCGGAACAAAACAGGTAAGATAATATATACAAAGAAAAGAAAGAAATGGGGGGGTAGAAGCTTCCCTGAGAGGAGGTGGGGAAGGCGCAGTTTAGGAACCCTGCATTAGGAAGAAAGATAGCAAAAAAAAAGGTAAAGAGATAGCGAAAAAGATAAACATGGGGTGCCTCCCAGGAGCGCTTTGTTTATAGTCGCGTAGCTTGACTATGTTGGCGGTTTATATATCTAGGAGGGTTATGGATTCGAAATTACCGTCCACAGGATCGCCTGCTATGTATAATTTTAAGCGATGACCGTTCACTTTAAACGAGCCTTTATCCGGGTGGGAGACGAGTACGGTCCCATAAGGCCAAACCTCTTCAACTTTGAAGGGGCCGGACCAACGTGATCTAAGTTTCCCGGGGAAAAGTCTAAGTCGTGAGTTATAAAGAAGGACAAGATCGCCCGGAGAAAAAGTTTTTGGGGGCTTGAGTTTTCGGTCGTGATAAAACTTAGAACGCTCCTTATAGAACTTATTGCTCTCGTAAGCGTTTGCACGCCATTCATCGAGCTCGTTTAGTTGCAGTTTTCTATTTTGGGCGGCTAAGTTAGCGTCGAGATTTAAAAGTTTTAAAGCCCAAATTGCACGATGTTCTAATTCTAAGGGTATATGACACGCTTTGTCGTACACTAATCGATACGGCTTACAACCAATTGCGGTTTTATATGCGGTATGATAAGCCCACAACGCATCGTCGAGTTTGATGGACCAATCTTTCCTATTAAGTGAAACAGTTTTCTCTAATATGCGCTTTATCTCCCGATTTACTACCTCTACTTGGCCACTAGTTTGCGGGTGGTAGGGGGTGGCAAGTTTGTGCGTGACGCCGTATCTAGCTAACGTCTTAGCCATCTGGGTGTTGCAGAAATGTGTCCCCCTATCACTTACAATAGCGCGCGGAGTGCCGAAGCGAGAAAATAGCTTTTTAAGAAATGTAACGACGACTCACGCATCGTTGGTGGGGAGAGCTTGCGCTTCCGCCCATCTTGATACGTAGTCGACCGCTACTAAAATATACATATTTTTGAAATATGGAGGTAGGGGGCCGACAAAATCTATGCCCCATAAATCGAAGACTTCGCACTCTAAAAACATGTTTTGGGGCATCTCGTCGCGACGAGAAATGTTACCCGACCGCTGACATCTATCGCATGCGCGCACAAAATTGTGAGCGTCTTTGAATAGAGTGGGCCAAAAGAAGCCCGCCTCTAGCGCCTTCCGCGCGGTCCGGTTAGCTTGATAATGCCCACCAGCCGGACCCTCGTGGCAGTGCCTAAGGATTTGCGTGCACTCCACACCCGCGACACATCTTCGGACCGCTTGGTCCGCGCAGATACGAAAAAGAAAAGGGTCCTCCCAAAAGAAATATTTCAAGTCGGAAACGAATTTCTTCTTTTTCTGGCTTGAAAAGTCTTTTGGAAGTACCCTCGCAACTAAATAGTTTGCAAAATCTGTGAACCAAGGCGGGGAAGAAGAACTAGTAGTTATGGCTAGGAGGCGTTCCTCGGGGAATCTGTCATTTATGTCAGATTCGACGAGCGCTTCCGCAGCGGGATTTTCTAAGCGGGAGAGGTGATCGACGGCTAAATTTTCCGCGCCCCTCTTATCCCGGATCTCTAAATCGAACTCCTGCAAGAGGAGGATCCATCGAAGAAGGCGGGGTTTGGCGTCCGTTTTTGCTAACAAATATTTTAAGGCGGAATGGTCGGTAAATACGATAACTTTGGATAACGTTATATACAAGCGAAACTTATCGAAAGCAAATACGACGGCTAAAAGTTCCTTTTTCGTTGTCGTATAATTTCCTTGTGCGGAAGTGAGGGTCTTGCTAGCGTAGTAAATAGGATGAAAATATTTGTTTATACGTTGGCCAAGAACGGCTCCTACGGCAATATCACTAGCGTCTCACATAATCTTGAACGGAAGGGTCCAATCGGGCACTACTAAAATAGGTGAATTGATAAGTTTTTATTTTATGAAATTAAATGCAGGCTCGCATTTGTTATCAAAGATAAAATTTGATTCCTTTTCCAAGAGGCGAGTAAGCGGCTTTATTATTTTTGAAAAATCTTGAATAAAACGCCTATAAAAGCCTGCGTGCCCTAAGAAACTACTAATAGATTTAACGTTGGAAGGCGGGGGAAGTTTTTCTATAATTTCAACTTTGGCCTTATCGACCTCCATCCCCTTAGACGAAATCATATGGCCGAGAACCAAACCTTCTCGAACCATAAAGTTACATTTTCCCAATTTAAAACAAGATGCGTGTCCTCGCATCGCTGAAGGACACGGTCTAAATTACGAAGACAGGACGGGAAAGAGCTTCCGAAAACAGAGAAGTCATCCATAAAGACTTCCATAATGTCTCCTACCAGCTCGCCAAAGATCTCCAGCATACATCTTTGGAATGTAGCGGGCGCGTTGCAAAGGCCAAATGGCATTCTTCGATATGCGAAGGTACCAAACGGGCAGGTAAAAGTTGTTTTCTCTTGGTCATCGGGGGAAATGGGGATTTGGAAAAACCCCGATAATCCATCGAGAAAACAAAAATACGGATGACCGGACAAACGCTCTAAAATTTGGTCTAAAAATGGTAGTGGGAAATGATCCTTACGGGTGGCGTCATTTAGTTTTCTATAATCGATGCACACCCACCAACCCGTAACAGTACGAGTTGGGACGAGTTCATTGTGCTCATTCTCCACTACGGTAAGACCGCCCTTTTTGGGCACCACGTGAATGGGACTAACCCACGTACTATCCGATATGGGATAAATAATCCCCGCATCTAATAATTTAATAATTTCGGCCTTAACGACGTCTTTCATGTTTGGGTTAAGACGTCGCTGCGGCTGAATAGTTTTGCGGCAATTATCTAGAAGGAAAATCTTATGGGTGCAGAAAGACGGGTTAATCCCTTTGAGATCAGAAATTTGCCAAGCAATTGCGTGGCGATGTTTAAGCAAAACTCCCAATAAATCGGAAGTCTCCGATTCGCTCAAATGCGAAGAAATGATAACAGGGAGTGTATCATCTTTCCCCAAAAAGGCGTATTTGAGTGAATCGGGTAGGGGTTTGAGTTCAAGGTAGGGCGGTTCTTCTAACGAGGTTTTAATTCCTATGTCTTTCTTACCAATTGGTTCGAAAGGCAAGTCTATAGAGGTATCCTCATCGCAGTTAAAATTTTCGAGCGCAAAAAGATCGTCGTTTAAAAACGTAGACTCAAAAATAGGGGAAGAACAATCTCTGATATATGTGTCTAAATTATAACAAAAGTCATCGCTCGATGATGAGTCTCCTATGGAGGGATTAATAGAGAAAGTAACTTCGTCATCTCCTACCCGAAGGAGGAGACGACCGTTACTGACATCAATTAATGCGCGGGAGGTGGCGAGAAGAGGGCGACCGAGTATAATTGGTACATCGGTGTCCTCCTCGATGTCCAAGATGATGAAGTCTACCGGAAAGATAAACTTATCAACTCGGACAAGTACGTCCTCCACTACCCCGACGGGAAACTTAACCGAGCGATCCGCTAGTTGGATTCGCATTTTAGTAGGGGCCGGAGTGCCCAAACCTAATTTTTGAAAGAGCGAGAACGGCATCAAATTAATGCTCGCGCCTAAATCTGCAAGAGCGTATTTTACTAATATATTGCCAAAAAGGCACGGGATGGAGAACCGTCCCGGGTCATTTCTTTTTAGGGGCAATTTATTAGTAAGAGCCGCTGAGCAGTCAGCATTAAGAGAAATATGCGAAATATTTTCTAATTTTTGTTTATTGGAAAGAAGTTGTTTTAGGTATTTCGCATATTTAGGCATTTGAGAGAGTGCCTCACAGAAGGGAACATTAATATGAATTTGTTTTAATAATAAAATAAATTTTTCAAATTGCGCGTCCTTACGCTCACTATTAAGTTTATGCGGATACGGCAAGGGCGTTTTAATAATTTTTTCATTTAAAATTTGTAAAGGCGGCGTAATCAAAGAAGGGGGAAGAGGGGTCGGAGGTGAAATATGTACCTGAGGATCGGTCCGTTTTGGATCGATCACCTCCTTTCCGCTACGGAGGGTTATAGCGTTGATATTTTCCCGTGGATTGGGCTCCGTGTTTCCCGGCAGTGCCCCGAGCGCGCGCTCGGACATCATTCGCGCTAGCTGTCCAACCTGGAGTTCTAAGTTTTTTAGCGATCCGGTGATGTTCCGGATATTTGACTCGTTGGAAGCTATATATTTAGAAAAATTATCCTCCATCGGGGAGGGTTTTGGAAGAGGGGGAGGCGGCAGAAATCCAGGCGCGAAAGAATTGGGGGGGCCGCTGCGCATTATTCGGATTGCTCCATGAGAAGTTGGGGTGGTTCCTCCAACCCGGATTATAGTTATTGCTATAAGGGTTGTTATTGGGGTTGAAGGAAGGTCGCCCAGCATTTCCCACGTAGTCTACGAATTCATTTGCTACGCCGACATTAGGGGGAATCGCCCAAGGAGGAGTGGTGGAGGCAGCAGACATCTCCGCCACCTGCTTCGTCAGCCTTTCAACTTGAAGGGCTAAGTGGGCAGTGGCATCCACTTCGAAGAGGCCGGCCGCCTGCTTGGGACGTCCCCGAGGGACGTTCCATTGGTAGGCGTTCATAGCCATCTCTTCAATAAGAGCTTGGGCAGCCTCGGGGGTCTTATTATTCAAGGTACCCCCGGCAGCCGCGTCAATCATTTGACGCGTCTGATAATTAAGCCCATTGTAGAAGATTTGGACCTGCAACCATGCAGGCAGCGCGTGGTGCGGACACTTGCGGAGGAATTCCTTAAAGCGCTCCCAAGTCTCAAAAAGAGACTCAGAATCGTTCTGCACGAACGAAGAAATGTCTGCCCGCAACTTTGCAGTTTTGGCGGGCGGAAAATACTTCGTTAAGAACCGCTCCGCAAGCTCGGCCCAGGTGGTGATACATCCTCGTGGGAGGGAATTCAACCACGCCTTAGCTTTGGATCTGAGGGAGAATGGAAAAAGGCGCAAACGAATGGCGTCATCAGTGACACCATTGATCTTAAAAGTATCGCAAATCTCCAAGAAACTAGACAAACGAACGTTCGGGTCCTCATCTGGCTGTCCATCGAACTGCACGGCGTTTTGGATCATTTGGATAACGCTCGATTTGATCTCAAAATTATTGTTCGCCACCGTCGGGCGGACAATACTGGACCCAGTATCGTCCAAACTTGGTCGGGCGTAATATGATATTGTACGCTCAAGGGCCGCGTTCGGATTGGGGTCGGCCATAGCAACGGCAGAGGGTTCTCTGATGGATTCTTCGGGATCCAAAGAGGGATTTCGGCGTTGAGACCGAATACGCGCAAGAGAGCGTTCGATCTCAGGATCGAAATCCAAATTTTCGGACTCCGAAGGCTGTCCACGGGTCATACACCCTAAAATAAAAAGTAGAAAATTAACTTCCTTTTTGGATTTTTGAAGAAGAGTTTTTAAGTTTTTTTTTTAGGTAGTTTTTAGAAATAAAAGTAAAAGTAATAGTGTTCGGATTCGGAATAACAACTTGAAGAGAAGTTCCCCGGCAACGGCGCCAAAAACTTGATTGGCCTGCGAACAGACTCTTACTGTGGTTGGTTCGGTGAGTCGATCGCCGCGGGCTTACTAGGGTAGGCAAGTGCACCTATCGCAAGTAGTACTCGATATTCGGGAGAATACCGAGGTCGTATTATTCCCGGGAACGGGTTGATTACCCCTACTCCTCCGAAATCACTATTATTTTAGCGAAATAGAAGTTGAGGGTTTTAAGTAAAATAGGAACGAAAATAGATTTTAAGAAAATAGTCGATGAAGAGATAACTCCCGGTATCGAATTGCGTTAGGATTAAAAATAGATTTGAATAACTAGATATCTAAAGTTTCAATTTAATTCATGCGGAAACTTGGCCGTGGAGGTTCAAAATAATGAGCTCACTTAGACATTAAGGCTATTCGACCGGGCTCTCGTCCGACGAAGGAATCCCCTTAATGCCCGCAGTACGCTAAGAACCCCGCTATTGGGTGGGGAACCCAATCCGGTAGAGTTAGCACGCCTCCTCTCTCGAGAGTTAGTGTGGAACTCTATCTACCCAGGGGTGATCTGTCCATATGCACGGCCTATCGGCTAGCTAGCGTATGGATAACGGAAATAGAGCCCACACATCGATATGTGGGTCTACGCGTCGTTAACCCGGGGTAAACCTTAAGTTTTTAATTAAATTGAAAAATTAAACATTTGGTTATTTAAAACATTTTAGATCCCAAAGCTCTTCGATACCGCGGGCTAAAAGCAATTAGCCACTCATTGGAATGGGGATAGCTTATATGTTTGGTTATGCGAGCGTCCTAAACTATTCGCTGAAAGGTTATAAAGAAAATAAGAAGAAAAGCAAAATAACCTAATTTTAGAAAAGTTATTACAAATAAACACACCCGCACTCATTTAAACATATAAGAAGAGACAGAAATAAAACTAAGTTATACATAACAGAAAATTGCATAATTGACAATTGCAGGTCCCACTCAAACGAGTGGGGGCGGAAAATTAAAGCTGAAAATTGCAAGTCCTACTCAAACGAGTAGGACTGAAATTAAAGCGAGTCCTACTCAAACGAGTAGGAGGAAATAAATGCGATTACAGGACTTTCTTAAATATTTACATCAAAATAAAGTCTGACCATTTAACTCCTAGCGAGTAGGCGGAAAATCAAATCCAGCCATTTAACTCAAGTGAGTAGGCGGAAAAATAAAGAATGAAAAAAGGCAAGTCCTACTCAAACGAGTAGGACTGAAAATACAGACCGGCCATTTAACTCAAGTGAGTAGGCGGAAAAATAAAAACTACAAACACTTGCTTGAATCAAATCCAGCCAATTAACTCAAATGAGTAGGCGGAAAAGTAAAAATTACACACGCACTCTACTTGAATAAAATCCAGCCAATTAACTCAAGTGAGTAGGCGGAAAAATAAAAACAACACACGCACTCTACTTGAAAGTAACTACTCACGCACTCGACATAAATAAACACACACACACACTTGCATAATTTAACTTAGGAGCTAAAAAATATCTCATACACGCACACACTCGTGCTAAAATAATTGCAAAAAGCAAAGTTATTGAAAATTTAAAATGACTGCATTTCTACCGCTGGAATGCAGTAGAAATGCATAAAAAGGCAAAATAAAAATTATTTGAGCAAAAAGTTTTCAAATTAAATTGAGAAAGGCAAGTGCCCGAAAAATTAAAACGTTTACATTTTTACCGTTAGATTTTGTTAGAAATGCTTAAAAAGTGAAAATAAAATTGTTCGAGCGAAAATATTTTTTTGTAAGTACTTAAAATGAAAGTTGATGAAAAATAAAAATAACAATTTATACATTACTATAGCCTTGTAAAATGGTGTAAAAAGTGAGAGTAAGCTAAAAAGAAGCAGTAGTTTTATAATTAAAACAAAGTAAAAGCTAACTTAAGAGGGGTGAAAATCACCTTTTTAAAGTTTAACATGTTCATAAGAACGTATTTTAAAGCATGAAAATCCTAAGTCTAACCAATTTTAAAGAATGAGAATGAAATCAGACATAATAACGGCTATAAATTTTGTTATAATTGAAAAGAAAACGTGAACATTTGCGTTTTAAAACATAATTTTTGCAATTTTAAGCTCATACACACACACACGCATTATGAAAATAAAAATGAAAGTGTATAAGATTGATGAAAAGGAGGCCATTTGGAGAAATTTCAAAGCATGTAAGGATGAAATAATAACGATTTTTATTACAAAAAAGGGGTGATTACAAGAGTTCAAACATACAAACTTAAAAAGAAGAGGGAGGGGGAATCCTTACATAGCACTAAAGTAGCTCCAACGGCAGCCCTAATACATCAAAATAGTTCGGATTTTGGGAACCCTGAACTCATACAGCAGCTGCCTTTTTATAGGCAAAAATTTCCAAGTACACGCCCTCCGACACGGGCGTGTCGGGGGGCGTGTCAGCACTATTTTACAGCAGAATTCGGCGATCTGACGGATTTGACGGCGATTTGACTTTCTGACCGAAAACGCGGCGGTCACGCCCCAGGTCACGGGCGTGACGGTGGGCGTGTCGTTCGGCGCTTAAAGGCGATGTTGACTTCGGGATTCGCCGGTGGCAGTTTGTCGGGGGACACGGGCGTGGCGCACATCGGACACGGGCGTGTCCCTCTTGGGTTCGACGAACGTTGAGCGCGAAACATTGACCTGGCTGGCACGGGGCGTGTCAGGCTGACACGGGCGTGTCGCACATCGGACACGGGCGTGTCCCTCTTGGGTCGACGAACGTCGAGTTGAACTCGTCGAGCGGGATGGACACGGCTTGGTCACGCCCCGTGTTGGATTGACACGGGCGTGTTGAATCATGGAACACGGGCGTGTCAGGCTTTCCTCTTCAAAATTGGCTTCTTTTCGGGATTTTGAGCTGTCACGCCCTGGTCACGGCGTGACCAATATGTCACGGGCGTGACATGTCATTGTTTTGCAGATTTTGACTTTTTTTCCTGACAAATAAAATAAAACAAGTTAGTATAATATTTACAAAAATAGGAGCATTTTATTGAATAAAAACAAGTAGAAATGACAAAAATTAAATAAAACGACTTAAGTAATGTACATAAAATTAGGTATATTTACAATTCATCATATTCGATTCAAATCTCTAGCACTTTGTCCTATACCAGCTCCTGACATAGCTTTCTTTAACTTCTGAGCACCATTCCGACAGTCTCGGGCAAAATGCCCTTCCTTGCCACACTTAAAACAACCATGTGGAGCCTGACCAATAGACATTCTAGACTTCTTGTTCCTCCTCCTTCGATATGCAGACTTTGCAGAATCTGGAGAGTCTAGTACCCTGAAATCCGACGTCCGATTGACTTTTGCCAAATCTACTTCCAAAGATCTAGCCGATTCCACCAAGGCTCGGAATCCCAATAATTTGGGTCCTAGCAGTAAAATTTGCAGCTCGCCACGCAGACCATTATAGAATCTATTAACTATAGACCGCTCATTCTCCAACTCAAAGCATGGGTAGCGGCTTATCATAAGAAACGTCTGCAAATATTCATAAACTGAATGTGTACCCTGCACTAAGAACATATTTAGTTGCTAACCTGATGGCCTTCTAAATGCCATTTGATCCAACACACCACTCGGCATTGAAGCCATCTCAGGGACAAAGGGTTGCACATTGCTTCCCTGCTGTGCATTAGTCACAGCGAACACTGCTTCAACGATCCTTCTTATGGTTTCAAATGAAGGAGGGGTCTCAAGCACGTCATTGGGTGCACTATAATCCTCAAAAATCGGACGTTCCGACGGCCCTGCACCACTCCTGGTCACCTATAGTCGTACAAAACACTATTAAGCGACCAAACAAAATTGCAAAAAGCAATTATAGGAACACGCAGGTTCCTCAAACACGTGTATTTTCATTCCTAAGTGGATATTCATGGGTTCTATTGATGTTATAACGATGACGCACACACATGTGCTCACCACCCCTTAAAAGAATTCGTCCACGAATTTATTTAGGTTGACCGAAACTAGTAGTCTGATACCAAATTGTAACACCCCTTATCCGTCGCATAGCATATAGCAGTAGGTCCGGCCGGGGCCCGACGCCATATACCACAGACAGACCGGGTGGTTACTCAATGGAATACCATCCAACTAATAACCAACGTCCTACACAGAGTCATTCTAGCGGAAGCAATTATTAAAATTTGCAAATTAAAGAACTCAGCCACAAACATGAATGTCCACTACAAAACCCAATAGGAATAAAGTAAAATACACAAGTATAATGGCCTTAAGGCCTTATAATTGTTTACTCAAATAAAATGTGTCTTCCATACTACGGCACGCAGGCCGGTCACACATAAATAAACAAGTAAACACTCAAAATTTGGCCTTCGAGGGCCGGCTCAGCAACTTGGGCTTTAGCCTGCTATTTGCCTCTTGGTCCTGCAGCAACTACAAGCAACAACCCACCGCAACGGTGGCAAACAAAGGCAACGGTCAGCTATGCTGACCAAATTATAACGATCCCGCCCCGAAACTCTGGGCGGCGTTGCTCCTTCCCTGCACTTTATTAGCATAACCAAGCATTATAGAGTAATAACACTACATCATAAGCGTAGGCACGCACGACCACACACCCCGTGCTCTCAGGGCACATTCTCGGTGAACCCGGTCAACACCGCGGTCTCACCATCGCCACTTGGACGGCACAACTTGTGAGCATTTGAGTCTTTCGGGCAGAAGTCACGTCACTTGAACACATCGACAGCCTAAGACCCGACCTCTATTCCATCGGTAGGCCTCTAACACCGAACAGCATAGAGCAGGAACGGTTCCGCTCAACCCGTTGCTCACCTCGCCATGACACTTAAAGTTATCGGCGCGGGTCAAGCTTCCCCGAAGCCCGTGAATCGAACACATAATATTACATAACCCAGTTATGTACAAGTTTTCTCCCAGGCCACCAAGACGGCAGAATCACGCATTTGCCCAGTTTTTCGGGTGCACCTCGAGGTTAGTCCCCAAGGCTCCCTATTACAATCTACCACGTAGAAAACCCGAAAAACAAATATTTGCGCGGAGTCTTCTCCGGCCATTCATGCAATGCAACATCACCGATGCAGACCAACTTGTCCGGGTAGGCTTCACACATCATGCTTATATCCATTCTCGATTACGGACTCTACATGTACACAACGGGGACTATTCATGTCTACCGGAAGGAACGCCTAAAACTCACTGCAAACTCGCGAGAGCGGGCTTCCTATGCAAGGAAAAAAGGACTCCACATGTCCTAGGATGAGAATCGTTACCCTAGCGTTTTTCCTTGACACCATGGAAATGTATGCGGATGAAAAGCACTGCAATCTCCTTGTCTACGTATATCTGAAGTCGGCTTGCGATTTGGAGCCCCGAAGCTCCGCCGGTGACCGGATCTAGCCTCCTTCTTCCGTGTTCTCCCCTCTCTCTAGATCTTTAGAAAGAGATATAGTTTGAGAAATGAGGGATTTGAAACCTTATTCCCGGGTATATCCCAGCAGGAACAACCCCGAGCCATCGGATCCCAAAATAAGGAAACGAATGGCCACGATTCTCCATTGAAATCCAAAATCTGGGTCGAACACGGCCTGTGACACGCCCGTGTCCAGGGACGTGTTCCCCATTCGCCGTCGAACCCGACGCGTCCCGAGAAGCACATGGGTTTTTGACACGTCCGTGTCTGAATTGACATGCCCGTGTCATCCAGTACATAGCCGTGTAGTGGGTCGTGTTCCTCCACTGACACAGGCCCAACACCAACCTGCGAAGGACACGGGTATTGGACACACCCGTGTCCCAAATGACACGCTCGTGTCATACCCGAACACGCCTGGGCCCCAGGCCATGTTTCTCCCCCAACTCAACTCGGCCAACCACCCGAGAAGGACAAGGCCTGGGACACGCCCATGTCTCAGGCCGTGTTCGCTGCTTGACGATCGTCGACTCCAAAATTCGTCGACCTCTCGGCCAGATCGTCGACCCAAGCACGACACGCCCCTGGGACACGCCCGTGTCCCAGGCCGTGTGCCCCCTGCCAAATTCCAAATTTGGCTCAAAATGCCTCCCGTCGTTCTTTTGAGTTTTGGGGTGTTACAAAATATTTTAAAACTTCCAAAACTTTGGCATAGTGTGTGGATCAAACCATCAAACCTCACATAAATTCTCGAGGGGTTTTGACTGAGTATGTAATTTTCTAATAATTAAAAATATAAAATCACCTCAAAACATCACCCAATAATTACAATGGGTGTAGGTTATTAATAGAAGTCCTTACGAATTAATTTGGAATTTTCTCTTAGGATCCGTTCGTTTCAACGACATTGATATTAAAGTATTGGCTTTAAGAAAATGAAAGTCATTTCTGTTGTTCGTATCAACAATTGTAGAGAGGAATTGACTTTCTAGTGGAAAGTCGTAGATATTCACACAAAACTAAAAACTCATTGGTTCAATATCTATCTCTAGGTGCGGATATTGAGATTGTCAACATCGGCTTTTCAAAAGAAGAGTAATTTTTTCTATATGAATGTGATTTTTTTGGACCAGACGTGATTTTTTCGCCCGAAAGCGATTTTTTTGAACGAACACGATTTTTCGGCAGAACGCGATTTTTTCGGCAGGACACTATGTTTTCACCCGGACGCATGTTTTTTGCTCGTGGGCGTTTTATTCGCCCGGGCGCGATTTTTTCACTCAAATGCAATTTTTTGCACGGACGCGATTTTTTTCTCCCCAAGGGCATTTTTTTTGCCCGGAAGCGATTTTTTCGCCCGGGCGCAATTTTTCGCCCAGGCGCGATTTTTTCCATCGTGCGCGATTTTTTTGCTCTGACGCTATTTTTTCGCATGGGCGCTATTTTTTCGCCCGTGGACGTTTTTTCGCCCGGAAGTGATTTTTTTTCCCGGGCAAGATTTTTCTGAACTGAAAAGTGATCACCTCTAAGCCTTCGTCGAGTAAAGAGTTACTAGATGAATCTGGAACTTAGGTGTTGAGTGCATTGAGTGCACTCAACGCTATTCGACAAATCTGAATTTTGGCGTTGAGTATGTTGAGTGCATTCAACGCCATTCGACGATTCGTCGAATATGGCGCAGAAAGCGTTGAGAGCGTTGAGTCCACTCAATGCCTTCACAGATTCAAGCATTGACTCAGATGAGGATGGAGTTGAGTTCATCGTGTATCCTATAGATACTCGATGATTTGTTGAGTATGTGATGATACTCGACGATTTGTCGTGTATGCTATTGATACTCGATGATTCGTCGAGACAAACGTTGTCTGGTTGAATTTCTGGATTCTAAGTCTGGGTCTGTGTTGTTATATGGAGACCAGGCGGTCTAGCGGTCTGATTCTGGCGGTTTGGAGACCGAGCGGTATATCAGTTTCTCCCCTACGGGCTAGTGGCTCGATAGTTGTTATGGTTATCCGAGCGGTATGACGGTTTGTCCCAGGCGGCTTGGATACCGGGCAGCTTGGCAGTATCCTATGGCGACTTGTGCTCTCTTTCTTGTGGTGGCCGGGCGGTTATCCTATTCGTCTAACCGCGCGGCCTGTTCGGCTTATGTTATGTTAAACCGCTTACACCTGTAATTATTTAGTCTCACATTGCTTAATTGTAATCTCTCTCATCTCCTCCATTCTATAAAAGGGAGACTATACCTTTGTAATAGACACCTTTTTTGGATAATAAAGTTTTCGTTACTCCAATTTTTCGGTCTCTTATTTTCTGTTCGCACATGGTATCAGATCCCTCGATCTTTTACTCCTGAATTTTTGAGACCTCTCTGTTCGTGCGACCTGTCCGCGCGGCTTGTTCCTCTACTCACGACATGTTCTCACGATCTGTTTCTTCTCTTGTCGCGCCCTATTCGCGCGGTTTCTTCTTCCCTTATGTGGGCATCCTCTCTGCCCCTCCGTTCTCGCCGCTCCTGCTCTCTCGTCGCCGCGGCCACTTCCTAAGTCACCGCGACTTGTTCTCCCTTTGCGCGGCCAGTTTCTGCTCGTGTGGTCTCTGCTCTATTCGCTCGCCTTGTTTGCTTTTCTCGCGAACTCCTCCCAGTTCACGTGGTCTTCTCTCTCTCCTATTCGCGCGGCCTTATCTCTAGCCGTGCGACTACTTTCCCTCTGCTTTGCTCTACTTCTTGGCTGCGGCCTTCCTAGCCGCTCGTCCTGCTTGCTAGTCGCCCGGCTTGGTATTTCTGCCCGTGTCGCCGCAACCTTCTTTCTCTCCGCTTCCTGCTATTCTCACGAGGTCTCCTATTTTGTCAAGCGGTCTCTCTTCTATGGCCTCAACCTCCTCCACACAATCCACCTCGGTGGTCACATCTTTCGGTAGTGCCCACATTGTTACTCACGGCAGATGGTTGATCGACTCTGGTGCTACCAATCATATGATAGGCAATCCTCAGTATTTTTCTCTTCCAGAAACATATGATCGGTTGCCCCCAGTCTTTGTGGCGGACGGCTCTTCCTCACAGGTCAATGGGACGGAAGAGGTTCAAGTCACTCCGTCTCTTCGCCTGGCAGATACCCTCTATGTGTCCAAGTTCTCTTGCAATTTATTATCGGTTACTTCTCTATGCAAGCAACTATGATGTTACGTCACATTCAATCCTACTTCTTATTATTTTCCGGATCCGGACTCCCAACGGACGATTGCTACTGGGACTGAGAGCGGCGGCCTCTACTTCCTCGATAACATTTCTGCTCTATCCGCCTTCTCCTCCTCCTCCACAGATCTTCTCCAATGGCATCTTCACCTTGGTCATGCTCCTCCCCGGCTTCTTTGCCAGCTTCTGCCCCACCTCCCTCCGCATCATCCACCTTTCATCTATGATGCAAGTCATCTTGGCAAGCATCACCGCTCCTCCTTCCTACCAATGCAAATTCGTAGCTCTTCCCGTCTGTTCGACCTCGTTCACTCTAACGTATGGGGGCCTGCTCCTACCCTCATAATCGGTAAGGATAGTTCATATTTTGTCACATTTATTGATGATTTCTCTAGGTGTACGTGGGTGTATCTTCTAAAGGATCGCTCCGAACTGTTCTCTGTCTGGACATCATTTTATTATATGATTAAGACTCAGTTTGATAAATCTATTAAACTCTTTCGTTCTGACAATGCTAAGGAATATCTTAGCCATGATTTCTCTTCTTTCTGTATGCAACATGGTGTTATTCATCAAACTAGTTGTGTCTACACCTCACAGCAAAATGGGGTGGCGGAACGCAAAAAACCGTCACCTCCTCGATGTTGCTCGTACTCTGATGACACAGATGCACGTTCCTCACTCCTATTGGGGTTATGCTGTCCTCCTCTCCTACTATCTCATCAATCGCATTCCCTCCACATTTCTCCACGGTGCCACCCCATTCTCCATTCTTTATCCGAACAAGAATTTGTTTCCTCTTACTCTGCATATCTTTGGGTGCACAGCCTTTGTGCACTCTCCTGCAGCCACCCGTGACAAACTCTCACCACGGGCCACTAAATGTGTCTTTCTGGGGTACTCTACCACTCAGAAAGGTTATTGTTTCTTTGAGCCCGTTACTCGCAAGCAGTTCGTCTCTGTGGATGTCACCGAAAATGCTTCTTACTTCTCTCCCGCCTCATCTCCTCCTTATGATCCTACTTCTCATACCAACCCATCCATTCCCTCTCCGCCTACTGACTTTCTGCCACCTCCATCATCTCCACCATCTCCACGCTCTCCTCTATCGTATCCCCTTCTCGTGCTATCTCGCTCATCTCAGCAGCCGTCTCTCTCTACTCCCGGGCCAGCCCTCTCCACCACGGATGCTCCGGATACTGAGGAACCCGCTGACCTTGATCTCCTCATTACTCTTCGCAAAGGGGTTCGGCCATGTACCCAACACCCGCTTGTTGTTGGTGCTTCCTATGATCATCTTACCCCTTCTCGCAGGGCTTTCGCACTGGCTATCTTGGCCACTGCCACCCCCCGTTCCTACCAGGAGGCCCTTACTATTCCTCATTGGAAGTATGTCATGGATGAGGAGACTTCTACTCTCACTGAACAGGGTACATGGACCCTCTGTCCTCCTCCCTTCAGCACAGGTGTCGTTGGCTGTCGCTGGATCTATGTGGTGAAGTTCCGCCCTGACGGCAATGTGGATCGTTACAAGGCCTGTCTTGTTGCCAAAGGCTTTACTCAGAGGTATGGGATTGATTATTTTGACACCTTCTCTCCAGTTGCTCGTCTCAGCACTATCAGGGTCCTGCTCTCTATGGATGTCAACCGGGATTGTCCCATTTCTCAACTGGATATTAAGAATGCATTTCTATATGGGGACCTTCAAGAGGACGTCTATATGGAGCAACCTCTAGGGTATGTTGCTCAGGGTGAGACACAGGTATGCCGACTATGGAAGGTTATCTATGGTCTCAAGTAGATCCCTCGGGCATGGTTTGACAAGTTCAGCGGGATTGTGGCGGTCGTAGGTTTTATGCGAAGTTCTGCCGATCACTCCTTATTTACTCGCAAAACCTACTTGGGTCTGGTAGTGCTTACTGTATATGTGGATGATATTCTTCTCACTGGAGATGACCAGGCTGGGATAACCTTGACAAAGAAGCATAATCGCCAACACCTGGTCACAAAGGATATGGGCTCTCCAAAATACTTTCTGGGGATAGAAATCTCTCGGAAGACCAATTCTCTTATCCTCTCCCAATGCAAGTATGCTTTTGACTTGCTAAAAGAGGCAGGGCTGACTGGGCTAAACCTACCTGATACCCCATGGCGATTGGAGAAGATAAAACATGGACGGATGACTCTCCTCTTCTTTCAGACGTTACGAGGTACATAGGTCTGGTTGGCAAACTTATATATCTCACAGTGACCAGAACTGACATCGCTCATGCTGTAGGCAAGGTTAGCCAATTCATATAGGCTCCTAGGGAGTGCCATCTACAGTCAGCCCTGGGGATATTGGGGTATATTAAATCAGCGCCTGGGAAAGGACTACTCTTTCAGAAGAATGCTCATTTGAAGATTGAAGCATACTCAGATTCAAGCTATGCTGATGACAAGGGAGATGGCAAGTCAATGTCGGGCTTTTGCACCTTTGTGGGAGGAAATCTTGTGAGCTGGAAGAGCAAGAAATAGTCTGTCGTCTCCAAGTCCAGCGCCAAAGCAGAATATCGAAGTATGGTATCGACCACATGTGAATTGAAGTGGTTACGGGCTCTCATGCTTGACTTAGGAGAGGTCTACTGTAACATCCCATTTCCGGCTAGACCCCTAGGAGTCGGTCTGCCGTGACAGAACCCCCGTAAACCCTAGAAATTGACAGTAACCAATCAAAAAATAGGTTCAGGCACGACGGCTAGCCAAAGACGCAATCCTCCGAAGTCCGTTGACCGAAATCTCGAGTCACGGGTTGGTCACGCCCGTGACCGGCCCATCACTCCCGTGACTTCCTTCGATGGTCGACAAAATCAGGAAGCTGATCGCCGAGCTCAGAACTCATGTCACGGGTTGGTCACGCCCGTGACAGGTCCGTCACGCCCGTGACCTAGGGCGTGACGCCCCCACCGACCGTCGATGATCGGCGCTCGACGATCGTCAAGCGGTGTTTGAATGAGTACACGGCCGTATCACGAGCGTGTCGTATCTGACACGGGTGTGACATGGAGCGTATCTCTCTCTGTTCGGTGATCGGCACTCGACGATCGTCGAGCAGTGTTTGAGTGAGTACACGGCCGTGTCACGGGCGTGTCGTATCTGACACGGGCCTGACACGGGGCGTATCTCTATGTTAGACGATCGGCGCTCGACGATCGTCGAGCGGTGTTTGAGTGAGTACACGGCCGTGTCACGGGCGTGTCGTATCTGACACGGGCGTGACACGGGGCGTGTCTCTCTGTTCGACGATCGGCGCTCGACGATCGTCGAGCGGTGTTTGAGTGACAGGCCCTTCACGCCTGTGACAGGCCCATCATGCCCGTGACCTAGGGCGTGATGCCCCCACCGACCGTCGACCTCAGCTCGACGAACGTCGAACGAAGAACACCTGTCACGCCCGTGACAAACGTGTCACGCCCGTGACATGGGGGGTGACCCGTGAACCGACGCAGAAAAATTGGTCTTCGACTGGAGAATGATGAATGGACTAATGTCACGCCCGTGACAGGCCCGTCACGCCCGTGACAAATGCCGAAACGTCAGCCAGGCTGGAAATTACTTTAACACATGCCACAATTAACTCTGATTATGGGAAGTTACACCAGGAGTATTTATGGGCCGTTTCCTTCTCTAATTACTTAATAAAATGAGGAAGTGTTGACCCAACGAGAAATTGCCACCTGGACACTTCTTTTCAACTTCCACCTTTTCCTCTCCCTCCACCATAACCGAAATATTATTAAGAGGGGGGCCTTCATGGCCATAAGTGCTTTACCCTTTCCCCTCCCCACTTGGTGATCTATAAAATCCCCCTTAGGGCAAGATGAGAAGTTTACACTTGAACAAACGGATTAGAGTTGTAGTTCTTGTTGTAGGAAAAGTTCGGCAACGCCACCACCGCGCCATGACAACCCTACGTTCATCTCGCCTCCAAACCGCGAACAAGGTCCTCCTCTACTTCTTCTTTTGTGGGTAAATCTTAGGATCTTAGAAAGGAAGTTCGTGCTTAACGGAGCCGGACCTATCTTGCGTTTTCATGAAAAAAAACCATGAAAAATATATTTTCGGGTTCGCCAGAAACTGCCACCTCCGGCGGCCAAACCACCGCCGACCGATAGCCATCGCCTCGACGGAGGTGGTGGTGGTGGTGGCTGGCCAGGGAAGTGACCGGACGGCCGGCGACGGATCGCGGAAGAGCTACATGAAATATAAGTTTTCTGAGTTCAGGTTTTCGGGTTCTGTAGAAGATGAACAGTAAAAACATTTTTTATAATATAAAAATTTTGTATAAAATATATAAGGAAAAGATACATTAAATGGGCACATTTTGATGTTGCAAAATGAGGCACTTAGAAGCCGATTTAGGACAAATGGCCAGTCACGAAATTTGTAGCCTTCGAGTTTAGAATAATTTAAAATTAATTTCAACTCGTTTGGGTAAGTGGTTTGACCGCAGCACCCGTTTTAGTGGGGGCTGTACCTAGAGTTGGGCAGAATCTAAAATGAATGCCCACTCTTCGTCCCTTGTCCAAATGACCTGAAATTTGGGCAGGGGGTTACCCTTAGCCATACCTAGAGGCTATCCCAAAATGAGAATTTTTGGAGATACTTTGCCTAAGGTTTTTGTTTTAATTTAATAAAGATAGAGTAATTTATTTAAGTGGTCAAATGACCTCCAAACCCTCCCAAATTTTGGTGAGTGGGCCCTGGCTATAAAACCTAGCTCTGCACAAACTTCCAACTCATTTGGATGAGTTTTGGGTAGGAAATCACCTATCCTTAACTAGGCATTAATGAGGCATTTTTGAGAAAAAAGTTCACCAAGAGTTTGGAACGGTCAAATCACCTCAACAGAGGCTGATATTTTGACCACTGACTTAGAAGGGTTATTATAACCCACTTGGAGAAAAATGGTGTGGTTTAGGGTTGATTTACCCTAGGATCCAAACTCAAACCCTAAAGGGAGGGTTTTGAGGGTTGTGAAGGACATGGGGGCAAGTGCCCTCGTATTTCCTTGAAATTCAGTAGAGTCGACGTTAGCATAATATAAATCATCTGGATGGAATCTCGGAGGATTTGGAGATAGGTAGAGACCTCAACACCCTAACCTTAGTTTTAGGGTAAAATCTCAAATGAGTAAAATCAGTCACTAAACATTATTTAAAAGCTGTGAAACTCGGATAGAGTGAGTTTTGGAATGGGGAGAACTTATAGCAATTGTACTGGAATTTTATGATGTTTATTTCTAGCACTTCATTTGTAAAGTTTGTTATAGCCCTAACTGACGTTTTAATTATTTAGATTTTTCTATTCATTGAAACCCCATGAAATCTGGGTAGTAAGTGTTTTAGGTCAGAATGGTTGCTCCTGAATTTTTGTATAATTTTTAGTTGAGTAAATCTAGTACTTCATTCACAAATGTTAAAAAGGGGTTTTATGGTTTAAAAATTAATTATGGATGATATTGCTGTTGAAAAATTATGAGACTTAGGAATTGAGATTTTCAGGCCATTATATGCTTGTAGACATTTATTCATGATTTTTAGAATCTTAGTTACATCTCCAGAAAGGGGGAACTAAAGGTATGTGTGCACAGAGTCGGGTGTGTGTGTTACACTTGCATGTTCCATCATACCCACTTGCATGTCATAGCATAACCGATTCATTTAACCCCTGACACCTAAGGTATAAGTGGAATGGGACGCTTATACATTAGGACTTGCAAAACGACCCCTTGGTCTATAAGCTTGTGTGGGCAAGTTTATAAATTAAGGTCAATTTTGATATATATATATATATATATATATATATATATATATATATATATATATATATATATATATATATATATATATATATATATATATATATATATATATATATTGCTATTTGATAACCGACACCCCAACGTATAAATTGGTATGAGACTTTTTATACGATGGGAGCCTTGCAGAAGACCCCTTAGCTTATGTGTTCTCACATAAGTGAAGGTTACATTTCATATTTCATCTTATTGCCATTATTTATTATAGAATTACTAGATTAGTTCCGCTGCTACCTGTTTCTTTTGATTTATTCTCCACCTTCATGTCCTTCCCTTTCTTCCTCTCTGCTCGGTACTTAGGAGCCATGGGGGAAGGGGTAGGGGATGATAGGGCTTAGTCTTTATGACTAACGGTTTTCGAACCGCATCATTTTAGGGAATCGTGGAGCCCAGTACGGGGAAGCAGCCCCAGAGACCGGTGCGCTTGGAGATGGGGCAGTCTAGCTCTGGAGTTCATACAGCTGGGACCGTGAGTCTCGACCTTGAGTAGATGTTCTGTTTTTTCTTCCGCATGAGTGATTTGTAGTGACGATCTTCCCGGGCGCGAAGTTGTCACCACAAAGCGGCGGTTCTGGGCATAAGACCACAGGGTTTGAACGAGAAAAAAAGGGGGGTCTTACAAGTGGTATCAAAGCGTAACATCGATCAAAAAAAAAGTAGCAGTCCACTAACCCTGGGTCACCCCCGCTCGAGTTTAGTTTGGGGAAAAACTAAGCAGCGGAAGCAGTGGTGTGCCCATATGGGGATCACATATAAATTGTCCATTTTTAGTAAAGATTGAACGTTTTCTCATTATGGATTTTGTTACGTAGCCTCCAGCACAGCCTACTCCACCGGTCCACTCCTTTCCTTCAATCAAACATGGGGCAGACTCTTACCGCTATCCTTGAGGCCTTCCGGATGCAACAGGCTCCGGCTCCGCAGCCAAACCTGGGGGCCAACTGGTTGAGCATCTTCCGAGGACTTTCTCCCCCGTCCTACTTGGGGACAGAATCGGCATTTCGGACGGAAGAGTGGCTGGATATTATGTACGAAATGCTGACCGGGATACGGTGCCCCTGGGAGGAGAGGGTGGCCTTGGTTGTCTCTTTCCTGGAGTCTCATGCCAAGAGGTGGTGGAAGATGCTGCTGGATACGACGTTTGCTGATAGGGAGGTTGCGGAAATTACCTGGGAAGAGTTCAGGGCTACGCTGCTGGAGCATTTTGTTCCACAGTTGGCCAGGGATGAGTTGGAGGAGCGGTTCTTACAGCTGAAGCAGGGCACCGGGACGGTGGTGGAGTACCATCGGGAGTTCGACCATTTGGCTCGATATGCAGATTCTTACCAGCTGGACGAAGCAGGGTACATCAGGATGTTTTATAAGGGCCTAAAAGAAGAGTTGAGGGAGGCCTTGTTGTTTGTGTCCGACGGGCCTATCTCCCGGATTTTGGAGATGGCAAAGAGGATTGAGGCTGATTGGCACACCACTCGGGGCCGAAAGCGGCAAGCGGTGGATCAGGGCCGAAGTGCCAAAAATGACCAGCGGCGAGGTGCTATACCAGATGGGAGAAGGACAGAGGACCAGACTCGTCAAGAAGTGAGGCAGGAGCTGAGGGAGCAGGTGATATTGGCCCCTCAACCTCTTCGGATGCAGGAGATGCCGAGACCCAAGGGAATGGCGTATCCCCCGCCAGAGTGCTTCCATTGTCATCAGATTGGGCACCTCCGGAGAAACTGCCCCATGAGGGGGGCACCACCTCAAGCACCACAGGGTGGCCCACCTGCTCAGCATTTCGGAGGCTGAGGTCGTGGTCGAGGATGTGGATACCAGGGAGGGGATCGTAGACAAGAAACAGAGCAGGTGTATGCTTTGGACTTGGCGCAGCCTCGCAACCCAGAGTAGGTCATAGCAGCTACGCCAAGATGTTTAATTGTTTAAATAGAATCCCCTTTCTCATTTGTCAAATTGGTAGAACTGCACTAGGTAGAATAACTAGGAATGAAAACCCGTTATAAAATACTAAGACATTTAACCGTCCCAGGTATAGTCTTCATCAGCGGCAAGCCCGCCTATACTCTGTTAGACACGGGTGTCTCGCACTCGTTTGTGTCGGAGTCCTTTCTGGAAGGACTGGAAGGAGTGGAGCGGTTCACAGGCCTGATGAGGAGGGTGCGTCTACCCGACGGATCGGAGCTAATCACCTCTGCCAACTACAACATGGAGGCGGAGATTGGCGGGAAGTCATTCGAAGTATCTGCAACGATCCTAAGGATGTCAGTCTTCGAGCTGATCTTGGGCATGACATGGTTGTACTGGAACCATGCCCAGATTGATTGCCAAGCAAAGAGGGTCACCGTGAGGCATGGGGACTCGGTCATTATCATCAAAGGTATAAGATCTGCCTCTCGTATACTCTTATCTTCAGTACAGGCCGTTAAGGCCCATCAGCAGGGAGAGGAGGTTTATCAGATTCTTTTTGAGATGGCGTAGGCCAAGGGGTCTGTGGCAGACATCCCGGTGGTGCGAGATTTCGCTGACGTCTTTCCAGATAAACTTCCAGGACTACCTCCGCACCGAGAGCAGGACTTCCAAATACAGCTTGTGCTGGGGGCCAAGACGTCATCAAGGGCTCCTTACCGGATGGCCCTGAAGGAGTTGGCAGAGTTCCGAAGTCAGTTGCAGGAACTAGTAGAGGCAGGGTTTTGATGTAGGCTAGTCCTTTTGGGCATTATGGTGATCGACGTAACTAACACGACACGCTCCAATATCCCGCACGTCACGCTCAAGAGTTTAACGCGGCAACGATTCAATTAATATTGTTATTAATTAAAGGTTATGGGGGGGTTCGCAAGACCCCTTAAGATAATACCAAGGCGATAGGCCAAGGTCCTCTCAAGCGAAAAGAACCCACACGGTTCGATCGAGTGTGTTGTACCAAAAGAGAAGCCACCGAAAACAAAAGATTCGGGCAAGGGTGGTTCTCTCCCAACAAAATACAAACGAGGGCCGCCACGCCTCACGAACTTGAACGAAAGAAATAAACACGACAATAACTAAAAGAAATTAGCCACGAAAATTCAAGTGTTACACAAGCCACACAATTTGCCAATACCACAAGATCTATCTAAAGAAGAGAAACACATAAAGGTGGAAATGCTCGTTACCCAACCGGATTTGATGAATCCGATTCACTCTACTAGAATCGCTCTTCAACGGCTCCGTCAGAGATACGCCAGAGGGAGAGAAATTCGTCGCCTTCTTCGTATCACGCTATATTTGGAAAGTCCCGGCGAAATCTTCTGAATATGGAAAATAATATTTCCCAATAAGGCAGGAGAGAAAAAGGTGGCAGGATATCAGAAATAGTTAAGGAATGATATAATTCAAATATGGCAGGCAGAGAATTTAGAGAAGGGGGTATATTTTGAATATGGGAAATAAGAGGGAATATTGTAGAGAATATTTTAGGTTTGGAAAGAGATTTGGTGTGGAGGGAAAGAGGAGACGGTGGGGCTCGGTTTTGGTGGTGGTGGAGGGGGCTCGGGTTTGAAGAGGATGAGGGATGTTCGGGTGAGGGAGTTTTGGGTGGCGGCCGGGTCTTGTGAGGGAGGAGTTTGGTGGCGGCTTTGGAGGTTGGTGATGGAGGTGGTTCGGCTAGATTTTCTAGGAGGTGGCTCGGGTTGGTTAGGGGAGAGAGGAGGCTAGTTGTGTGAAGGAGGAAGACGACGGTAGGGCTCGGGTAGAAAGGATGTAGGGATGGGATGAAGGGAGAAAGGGAGGAGAAGGGTGGCCGACGGCTAAAGAAGAAGAGGAATAGATGGGGGCCGAAACTTGCCTTGGAGAAGGAGGGGGATTTCAATCTTGAAATTGGTTTTCTTTTCATTCATTCACTAAAGAAAAACAAAGGAGTACATGCCTTTATATAGGCTTTACAATCAAGGGAAAAGGACTACATGCAGCCCAACATGAAAATGAAATAAGACAACCATACACCATGGTTTTATAACATAACCATGTTACAAATAATACATGAAATTAAACATGAAATAAAAAATGATAATTTTGAAATAAAACAACTAATAAAATATAATATTACACAATTATTATTTATTAATAAATAATAATTGGGCTTGCGCTCCGGACGGCTATTGTGGCGACGCCAATAATTGGGCTTGCGCTCCGGACGGCTATTGTGCCGACGCTTCCAAGGGTCATCCGTAAGCATGCTGTCGCCGTCATCAAAGTGTTGCGGGCCGACATCTCCATTCAAATCTACCGGGTCACCATCATCGTCAGAGGGAGGACGCTCCTTGGCCACATGTCGTGGGAAGTCGGCTCCATCAATCCTCCCCCTCTTAAAAATACTCATCACTGATGAGTATACCTGTGTGTACTCGCCTGGAAGGTCATCGGCGGGGAAGAACCTGCATGGCAAAAGGTGGTCTTGGAGGGACCTCAAATACGCGTTATCCAAAGAAGGAAAAAGAATTTCAACAACATCCACCAACATACCTCCGATGGAGACCGAGAAGGAGAACGATCCTAGGAAACTGTCACCACCCAACCCAATAGAAAGCATAGTGGAAAATATATACGGAGAGGTAGACATTTCAAGTGGCATAAAAGCATAAAGCGTAAAGTATGTAACGATGAAAATAGGAGCTATGCCCCAATCAGTGGAAACTTTTAAAAGAAATGTCATGTCACCAAACTTCCGTAAAATTCGTAAAGAATACACTAGCCGATTCGTTATTATTTCTAAGGTGCCCGGGAGCATCCGTTCAGGGGTGAGACAATCCAAAACCAAATCAATCACACAACGGTGTGAGACTTTTTGACACAAACTCGCAAGTAAATTAAAGGACGCATTTTGATGGGTTAAATGGATAAGAATGCGCCTAGTTAACTTAAAACCATGTGGGGTGAACCCATGTGCAACATGACTAGAATTAATAGTAGAAAATAACAGAACTATGTCAGGTGGCACGGGTGCTTTAAATTCAAAAATTATTTTGGTGGAGCCGAACGTTTTCGTTTTAAATTTGGAATTAAAATTTGATTTTAAAATGTCGCAATGAATAGCCAGCAGAAAACGTTCGTCACCAACTACGTTTACCCACATCCATCATAGTAAGCCTAATGGGGAGGCAGTAATAATAAACTTTTCCAAATATAAAGGGCTACAAATGACTAGCTCATGTCCTAATAAATCAACTACTCGAGTTAAATGAACCGGAGGGAGAGTCGACATGGGTGATTCCGTAGGGGAAGTTAAGTCACACTCAACGTCAAAACACGGATTACTCGTCCAAGAACAAGCCTCCGGTTGTAGGCCATTAAAATCATAAGAAAAATTAAACAGTGGATTCGTTCTCACTGAAAATTCAGCCGACAAGTCTTCCAACTCATTCGATACTTCCTTTATTTCAGAATTAGTGATCGTATCATAGGTAGGCAAAATCGTATCCGACAAAATTTCTAAACAGTTTTCGGCCCCAGGTAAAGGAGCTATCAATGAAATGTCTATCAGACCCTCAGGGCAACCGTCCTCCAAAGAAAAGTCTTTCGCGTGGGGTAAATCTACCAAAGCTTCACAACCTTCATTGACCAGCTCTTCCCATGAGGTGGGTACGTCGTCACAATCAAAATAAAGGGATGGGCAAATCGAATCCCTGGGAGTATCAAAATTAACTTGACTTTTAAGAGGCGTTGATACCGTAAATGAACTAACTCCCGGATGTATCACAATAAGATTATCCCAAATTGAACAACCATCCCAAGGTGACTCTTCCAATACCGTTGAAACATCTATTAATTCTGGGTCAACCATAATAATGGGTCCTATCAAGTCATCACCTAAATTAGTAACAGGTAAGCTTTCAACATTGGATGACCCTACCGACTCAGCCGGAACGTCTTCAGTCTCAGGGTCATCAGACGACTCCCTGACTAAAATAACGTCAAAGGGGGGTGGAGATGATTCCTCAGGGGAGAAATCCTCGTCCAGGTCACTAGGGTAACCAATCTCCTCATCGTCACTATAATCGTCAGGGACAGCAGCCTCATCCTCAGTGACGGGCACCATCCTAAGCCTTTCCTTTGACTCATCGGAGGATTCAATAACTGGAGCAGGCAACTCACGGGGAGACTCAAAAGGTTCTATGGGCATAATCATGGGATGACACACAATAGAACCAAGATCAGATACGCCACTAGACTCAAAGGTAATAATCTTCTGACGTGAGTGAACCTTTCTCCTAGGAGGTCGGCGCTTCTCAATCTCCAAAGCCGTACTAAAGGTGAGGTCTAGGTCGGTGTGACAATAATGTAGTAAGCCGTACTCACTTACAGGCTCGGTGTTGGTAGTACGGAGATAGGCGGGATCAAATTGATCTGAAAGGAGGCTACGCATCGCCTGCCAATTATGTTGATAACCACCAACACGCCGCTCTTCGTTCAGCCAAAATAACTGGGCCTGACCTATTAACCGTTCTCGGGCAAAGTGAATCTTTTGGGGGTCATCCCATCCATAACACTTAAAATGAAGTTCGATACCCTTAAGCCAATCCCTAAAAATTTTAGGACACCCTAAACCGTCATAAGTAGGACAAGTGTGGCATTGACTAGGGGAAAACTTAGTCATGGCTTTATCATACCAAAAGTTCAACCGGGAAACGTGAACGTCATAGGCCATAATTTTGGATTTTTTGAAATTGGAAATTTGAATTTTGAATTTTAAACTTTGAAATTTGAAATTGGAAATTTGAAATTTTGAAATTTGAAATTTGAAATTTAAATTTTGAAGTTTGAAATTTAAAATTTTGAAATTTGAAATTTGAAATTTAAATTTTGAATTTTTAAAATTTGAAATTTGAAATTTGAAAATTAAATTTTAAATGTTGAAATTTGAAATTTGAAATTTTGAATTTTGAATTTTGAAATTCGAAATTTAAATTTTGAATTTTGAAATTTTGAAATTTGAATATTTAAAATTCGAAATTTAAATTTTGGATTTTGAAATTTGAAATTTGGAATTTAAAATTTGAAATTTTGAAATTTGAAATTTTGAAATTTTGAAATTTTGAAATTTGAAATTTGAAATTTAAATTTTAAATTTTGAATTTTGAATTTTGAAATTTGAATTTTGAAAATTTGAAATTTGAAATGTGAAATTTAAATTTTGAATTTTGAAATTTGAAATTTGAAATTTGAAATTTTGAATTTTGAAATTTGAAATTTTGAAATTTGAAATTAGAAATTTAAATTTTGAATTTTGAAATTTGAAATTTGAAATTTGAAATTTGAAATTTTGAAATTTGAAGTTTGAAATTCGAAATTTGAAATCTGAAATTTGAAATTTATTTGTTTTAATTTGAAAAGGGGGAGGAGTGCCAATTAGGAAATTGACGAGAACCTCCCTCTGATACCAAATTGATGTAGGCTAGTCCTTTTGGGCATTATGGTGATCGACGTAACTAACACGACACGCTCCAATATCCCGCACGTCACGCTCAAGAGTTTAACGCGGCAACGATTCAATTAATATTGTTATTAATTAAAGGTTATGGGGGGGTTCGCAAGACCCCTTAAGATAATACCAAGGCGATAGGCCAAGGTCCTCTCAAGCGAAAAGAACCCACACGGTTCGATCGAGCGTGTTGTACCAAAAGAGAAGCCACCGAAAACAAAAGATTCGGGCAAGGGTGGTTCTCTCCCAACAAAATACAAACGAGGGCCGCCACGCCTCACGAACTTGAACGAAAGAAATAAACACGACAATAACTAAAAGAAATTAGCCACGAAAATTCAAGTGTTACACAAGCCACACAATTTGCCAATGCCACAAGATCTATCTAAAGAAGAGAAACACATAAAGGTGGAAATGCTCGTTACCCAACCGGATTTGATGAATCCGATTCACTCTACTAGAATCGCTCTTCAACGGCTCCGTCAGAGATACGCCAGAGGGAGAGAAATTCGTCGCCTTCTTCGTATCACGCTATATTTGGAAAGTCCCGGCGAAATCTTCTGAATATGGAAAATAATATTTCCCAATAAGGCAGGAGAGAAAAAGGTGGCAGGATATCAGAAATAGTTAAGGAATGATATAATTCAAATATGGCAGGCAGAGAATTTAGAGAAGGGGGTATATTTTGAATATGGGAAATAAGAGGGAATATTGTAGAGAATATTTTGGGTTTGGAAAGAGATTTGGTGTGGAGGGAAAGAGGAGACGGTGGGGCTCGGTTTTGGTGGTGGTGGAGGGGGCTCGGGTTTGAAGAGGATGAGGGATGTTCGGGTGAGGGAGTTTTGGGTGGCGGCCGGGTCTTGTGAGGGAGGAGTTTGGTGGCGGCTTTGGAGGTTGGTGATGGAGGTGGTTCGGCTAGATTTTCTAGGAGGTGGCTCGGGTTGGTTAGGGGAGAGAGGAGGCCGGTTGTGTGAAGGAGGAAGACGACGGTAGGGCTCGGGTAGAAAGGATGTAGGGATGGGATGAAGGGAGAAAGGGAGGAGAAGGGTGGCCGACGGCCAAAGAAGAAGAGGAATAGATGGGGGCCGAAACTTGCCTTGGAGAAGGAGGGGGATTTCAATCTTGAAATTGGTTTTCTTTTCATTCATTCACTAAAGAAAAACAAAGGAGTACATGCCTTTATATAGGCTTTACAATCAAGGGAAAAGAACTACATGCAGCCCAACATGAAAATGAAATAAGACAACCATACACCATGGTTTTATAACATAACCATGTTACAAATAATACATGAAATTAAACATGAAATAAAAAAATGATAATTTTGAAATAAAACAACTAATAAAATATAATATTACTCAATTATTATTTATTAATAAATAATAATTGGGCTTGCGCTCCGGACGGCTATTGTGGCGACGCCAATAATTGGGCTTGCGCTCCGGACGGCTATTATGCCGACGCTTCCAAGGGTCATCCGTAAGCATGCTGTCGCCGTCATCAAAGTGTTGCGGGCCGACATCTCCATTCAAATATACCGGGTCACCATCATCGTCAGAGGGAGGACGCTCCTTGGCCACATGTCGTGGGAAGTCGGCTCCATCAGGTTTGTCTGGCCAAGCTCTTCGCCGTGGGGAGCCCTGGTGCTATTTGTCAAGAAGAAGGACGGAAGTCTCCGCTTGTGTATTCATTACCGAGCGCTGAACAGATTGACGGTCTGGAATACATACCCGCTGCCACGGATTGACGAGTTGTTCGACCAACTGGAAGGAGCGCATTTCTTCTCAAAACTTGATTTGAGGTCAGGCTATTACCAGCTACGGATTCGAGAGGAGGACATTCCAAAGACCGCCTTCAGTAGTAGGTACGGACTTTTCGAGTTTACAGTGATGCCCTTAGGGCTCACGAATGCACCATCGGCGTTCATGACCCTCATGAACCAGGTTTTCAAGGAGTATCTAGATGTGTTTGTCATTGTGTTTATCGATGACATCCTAATCTACTCGAGAACGGAGGAGGAGCACACTCGCCATATGGCACTGATCCTACAGAGACTGCGGGAGAATCATTTATATGCAAAGTTCAGTAAATGTTAGTTCTGGTTGAAGGAGGTGGGCTTCCTAGGACATGTTATCAGTGGAGTCGGGTTGACAGTGGATCCGGCAAAGATTCAGGCAGTTCGGGATTTGCCGCAGTTGAAGGCAGCCACCGACGTACGAAGTTTCCTAGGACTTGCCGGTTATTACCGGAAGTTCGTGGAGGGATTCTCTCGAATTGCCCTCCCACTCACATCTTTGACGAAGAAGGAGGTACCTTTCGTTTGGACCCCGCAGTGCCAGGCGGCTTTCCAGGAGCTGAAGGATCGACTCACCTCGGCTCCCATACATGCTCTCCTCTCAGGATGAGAAGGATTTCAGGTCTACACCGACGCTTCCTACCAGGGTATGGGAGTTGTACAGATGCAGAAGGGCCATGTGATTATGTATGCGTCTCTCCAGTTGAAGAAGCACGAGCAGAACTACCCGGTGCACAACCTTGAGATGCGAGCAGTCGTTTTTGCTTTGAAGGTCTGGCGCCACTATCTTTATGGAGTCCACTGCAACATCTACTCTAACCATAAGAACCTGAAATATGTGGACACGCAGAAGGAGCTGAATATCAGGCAGAGGCACTGGGTGGAGTTCTTTGCGGATTACCAGTATGAGATGCACTACCATCCAGGGAAAGCAAACGTGGTGGCCAACGCGTTGAGTCGGAGAGCTGCCACTTCTGAAGCCGGGCCCTAGGTTATGTCTATGGAGCTGGTGAGGAGATTGGAGGATATGCATATCACACTCGTGTCGTCCGAGGACCCCGAGCTTTACATGGAGTATTTAGGTGCGATGAGTGCTACAGACGATATCCGGGACCAAGTTAGAGATGGGCAGAGGCGGGATGCCAAATTGGAGCCGATATTCTGGGCCTTGGAGAATGGTGCAGCAGGGGATTACACGATGAGGGATGGCATGGTATGCTTTAGAGGTCGGACTTATATACCGGAAGGAGGTCAGGTCCGGGAATATATCATGGCGGAGGCCCACCACAGCAGATACTCGGTGCACCCGGGGATCACGAAGATGACTGCGGACTTGAAAAACACTATGTACTGGCCAGGCATGAAGAAGGATATCACTCAGTTTGTGACCCACTGCGAGGCGTGCCAACTAGTGAAGGGGGAGTGCAAAAACCTCATAGGATTGTTGCAACCACTCTCGGTACCAGAGTGGAAGTTTGAAGACATCGTGATGGACTTTATTCATGGACTTCCCCGATCACAGACGGGAAACGACTCGATTTGGGTCATCGTCGATCGGTTGACGAATGTGGCCAGATTCATTCCGATCAGGAAGGATGACTCTGTGGGAGTACTAGTGCAGAGATTTGTAGAGCAGTTCGTTCGATATCACGGGGTGCCCAAGACGATCGTGTCGGATCGGGATGTCCAGTTCACTTCCAGGGAGTGGAGATCCGTGCAGGCTTACTTAGGCACGCGATTGACCTTCAGCACCGCATTCCATCTCCATACGGATGGGCAGACGGAACGCACCAATCAGACGCTGGAAGATCTTTTGAGGCTATGTATTTTGGACCGCGGGGAACTGTGGGAGAAGCTCTTACCCCTGGTCGAGTTCTCATATAACAACAACTACCAGTCCAGCATCAGGATGGCGCCTTACAAAACCATGTATGGAAGGAAATGCAGGACCCCGCTTTCTTGGATTCAGGATGAGGATCCGAAGGCGTTGGGATCGGATTTTTTTTGAAGACACCGAGGCTTAGGTGAGGCTGATCAGGGACAGGATGTTAGAGGCGCATAGCAGACAGGCTAAGTACTATGACGCCCGGCATCGTCAGGTGGGGTTTCAGGTGGGGGACCGAGTGTTTTTGAAGATCCGGCCCATGCATGGAGTTTCACGGGTACGTCGCCGGAGGAAGAAGTTCAGCCCTAGGTATATGGGCCCTTACAGGATCCTGGAGCGGATCAGGGCCCTAGCCTACAAGCTCGAGTTGCCACCAGAGCTGGCAACTCTGCACGACGTCTTCCACATTTCTTCTCTGAGGAGGGATCTACTACGCCCGGAGCAGCAGATTCTGACAACCGAAGGGCCGGTAGCTTCAGACCGGTCTGTTCACATGGAGCCGGTTCGGATCGATGACAAAGGAGTACGGACCTTGCGCCGCAAGAAGATTCCCTTAGTCAAGATTTTGTGGAGGAACCACGGTCAGGAGGAGCACACCTGGGAACCGCAGGACCTGATGAGGTAAAAATACCCGGAGTTGTTCAATCAGGTATACCTCACCACCTCTCGGTATACTATAAATTACCTTCTTGTATTGAACCGGTAGGACTAGATAAGGGAAATTGAGAACCTAGGCATGCGCACTCAGTCAGGAAAGTAGGGGCTAATCTTTTGTTTATTGGGGGATTGCCTTCGTTTATTGAACAAGTAGTCGCTTCGACTCAATAGGAAAACCATATGGGAGGTTACAAGTTTATTTTATTCCGGTAGAAATACCCGTAGGCTTAACCTCATTTTCGGGGACGAAATTTTTGTTTTGTTTATTGGGATTTGTAACATCCCATTTCCGACTAGACCCCTAGGAGTCGGTCTGCCGTGACAGAACCCCCGTAAACCCCAGAAATTGACAGTAACCGATCTAAAAATAGGTTCAGGCACGACGGCTAGCCGAAGACGCAATCCTCCGAAGTCCGTCGACCGAAATCCCGAGTCACGGGTTGGTCACGCCCGTGACCGGCCCGTCACGCCCGTGACTTCCTTCAATGGTCAACGAAATCAGGAAGCTGATCGCCAAGCTCAGAACTCATGTCATGGGTTGGTCACGCCCGTGACAGGCCCGTCACGCCCGTGACCTAGGGCGTGATGCCCCCACTGACCATCAATGATCGGCGCTCCACGATCGTCGAGCGGTGTTTGAATGAGTATACGGCCGTGTCACGGGCGTTTCGTATCTGACACGGGCGTGACACGGAGCGTGTCTCTCTCTGATCGGCGATCGGCGCTCGATGATCGTCGAGCGGTGTTTGAGTGAGTACACGGCCGTGTCACGGGCATGTCGTATCTGACACGGGCAGGACATGGGGCGTGTCTCTCTGTTCGACGATCGTCGAGCGGTGTTTGAGTGAGTACACGGCCGTGTCACGGGCGTGTCGTATCTAACACGGGCGTGACATGGGGCGTGTCTCTCTGTTCGACGATCGGCGCTCGACGATCGTCGAGCGGTGTTTGAGTGACAGGCCCGTCACGCCCGTGACAGGCCCGTCATGCCCGTGACCTAGGGCGTGACGCCCCCACCGACCGTCGACCTCAGCTCGACGAATGTCGAACGAAGAACACATGTCACGCCCGTGATAAACGTGTCATGCCCGTGACATGGGGGGTGACCCGTGAACCGACGCAGAAAAATCGGACTTCGACTCGAGAACGACGAATGGACTAATTTCACGCCCGTGACAGGCCCGTCACGCCCGTGACAAATGTCGAAACGTCAGCCAGGCTGGAAATTACTTTAACACATGCCACAATTAACTCTGATTATGGGAAGTTACACCATGAGTATTTATGGGTCGTTTCCTTCTCTAATTACTTAATAAAATGAGGAAGTGTTGACCCAATGAGAAATCACCACCTGGACACATCTTTTCATCTTCCACCTTTTCCTCTCCCTCCACCATAACCGAAATATTATTAAGAGGAGAGCCTTCATGGCCATAAATGCTTTACCCTTTCCCCTCCCAACTTGGTGATCTATAAAAGACCCCTTAGGGCAAGATGAGAAGTTTACACTCTTAACCAAACGGATTAGAGTTGTTGTTCTTGCTGTAGGAGAAGTTCGACAATGCCACCACCGCGCCATGACAACTTGACGTTCATCTCGCCTCCAAACCGCGAACAAGGTCCTCCTCTACTTCTTCTTTTATGTGTAGATCTTAGGATCTTAAAAAGGAAGTTTGTGCTCAACGGAGCCGGACCTATCTTGCGTTTTCATGAAAAAAAACCATGAAAAATATATTTTCGGGTTCGCCGGAAACCGCCACCTCCGGCGGCTAAACCACCGCCGACCGATAGCCATCGCCTCGACGGAGGTGGTGGTGGTGGTGGTGGTGGCTGGCCAGGGAAGTGACCAGACAATCGGCGACGGATCGCGGAAGAGCTACAGGAAATATTGTTGGAGTTACCATTGTGATCTGGAAGTGATCAAACATGTGATCTCACTGCCAACGCGATATGAGCCTGCAGGGTCGCACATAAGAGTTGTGGAGAAGTTGGATGATTGACTGTGTTGGTAAAGGTTGCCAATCACCGACCTGAATGGGGTTGTGGGCAAGGTGTTGCCTTAAAGAATCGTCGGGTTGGGCAAATGTTGCCTTGGAGGGCTGGTAAGAATAGTCGGCCGAGGGTCGACGAGAATCGACGAGAATCGTAGAGAATAGTTCTCTGATTCTCGCCGATCGACGAGAATCGTCGAGAATAGTTCTCTGATTCTCGCCGATCGACGAGAATCGTCGAGAATTAGTTCTCTGATTCTCGCCGATCGGTGTGTATCGTCGACCCACGATCGGCGTGAATTGTCGACCCACGTTCGGCGTGAATCGTCGAGAATAGTTCTCTGATTCTCGCCGATCCGGGTGATTCTCGCCGATTGTGATTCTCGCCGATTCTGATTCTCGCCGATCCTGACTGACTCTCGCTGATTGATACTCGCCGATTCTGAACCCTATTTCTGGGTGGTCTGCGGATAGCAATTTTCCTAAGTCTTTTATGCCTTCGGTATAAAAGGGACACTTAGGGTTTTCGGGTAATACATGCTTTTGACAGCCGATCGAATCGAAAAACGACGGAAGCCGTTCCGCCTTTCCATTCGCCGATCCCGAATCCCGCCGCCGACGGAAGAGTTCCGTCGCCGCCGTGTTCGCTCCATCAACCTCCTCCTCTCCGGCGATCTTCGCCGGTGCTGCTCTTCCTGGCGCAGACCTAGCAGTCCGTGGACTAGCAAGGTGCGGTCATCGTTCTTCCCGATCTTCCGTGCGACGGAAAGCTCGGCGTTCTCCCGCTCGTGTGGATTTCTGCAGAGACGTGGATATTATTCCACATAGAACTCGCCACTAGCAAGAAGACAAAGTTTGGAGCATCTCCGTTGAGTTGTGACTCAACGCCACCGAGGTAATTTTTGCCTACTTGTTTGCTAACTTCTTGATTCAACTATCATGGTCCGATCCTATTTCTTTTGGGTTTTCTTAATGTTTTATCCTTCCGCTGCGTGCACAAGTGTTGTGCCATCCCCATAGATAAACCCCAACAGTGGTATCAGAGCGAGGTTTCGGCCATGATCGTTGTATTGGAAGTTTGTTATTCCAGTGCGTGTAAACCTAGGGATTTAGAAGTGTTCTAAATGTCTAGATTTAGTCTTGGTTCCCCGCCAAGAACCTCTGGAATTGCGTGGAATTTCTAATTGTTAGAAATTGTTGTCTCCTTAGCAGTAACCATCCCTCGATTTTGTTTTGGATTTTGAATCCAACATAGAGAGATGAGCTTGTCTACTGCTTTAAGTTGAGTTGTCTTTGCCTTTGTCCAATGCATGTAAATCTGAGGATTTGGAAATTTCCGGATGTTCAGATTTAGCCCTTCCTTCTATCAATTGTTGATGGTGTAAGGATGTGCACATAAGGGATGCATGTGGTTTTAGAAGAATTGTTTTTCTTTGGATGTGCACATTGATCAAATGTTGATCATGGTTAATTGTTAACCTATAATTAAAATCCCTTCATCAAATATTAAGTGTTCGGATGCCTTCCGATGGATGACACTCTTCCTGCCTCGATCGATGAAGTGTGGGCTTGCCAAAGCAAGGTACATTAATCTATCTTGGTAAGGGTGCGAGCGGATAATTGTGATATCCCACTGTCGACATCGGGTCCAGCTTAACTAGGTGACCTCAAAGGTTGAGTGCCTAGAGGCATAGGGTTGGCATGCACCATATGATGGAAGCGAATAAGGAGTTATTCACCAACCATACAAGAATTGCATGAGGATGCAATTGGTAAGCGTTGCCTACCTAAATAACCGCATCATGAGAGGAACGCCAAAGCGGACTCATAGTGTTGGTGAAATACGGATCTTGTCCACTAAGAGAGTAGCTCGCATGAACTCTCCGAATTGTTAGTGAGGGCTATCATTTCGAATAAAATAGTGGGAGTATTTTAATTGAAGTCCAAATTAAAATAAATTGTATTTGAAATCTTGGTACTGATTTTATTCTGCATAAATTCTTGTAGAATTCCATGGCAAGTGTTTCACACTCCACGTTGTCTCTGAGAGCCATCCTTGAGAAGGATAAGCTCAGTGGGACAAATTACATGGACTGGTATAGGAACCTGAGAATTGTTCTCAGGCAAGAGCGAAAGCTCTATGTCTTGGAAGAAGAAGCCCCCGAGGTGTCGAACGGGAACTCTTCCCGTGCTGAGAAGGATACTTATAAGAAGTATACTGACGATGCTTTAGATGTCGAATGCCTTATGCTTGCCACTATAAACTCTGAGCTTCAGAAGCAACATGAGAACATGGGGTGCAAGGAGATTGACGAGCATCTCAAGAAAATGTTTCAAGGGCAGGCTCGTCAAGAGAGGTTCGACATCACAAAAGCGTTGTTTCAGTGCAAGATGGGAGTTCGAGACTCAGTAGGGACTCACGTACTCAAGATGATTGGGTATATAGAGAACCTTGAAAGGCTGGGTTTTCCTCTTGGTCAAGAGTTGGCCACGGATCTGATCCTGCAATCGTTGCCGGACAGTTATGAGCAGTTCGTCTTGAACTACAACATGAATGAAATAGACAAGACACTGCCCGAACTACTAGGCATGTTGAGAACTGCCGAAATCAATATGAAGAAGGCCAAGCCTGCCAGCCCCATATTAATGGTGCATAAGGGCAAGGGCAAGGCCAAGGGTTCTAAGAAGACGAAGGTGGGACCTAAGTCATATCTTGAGCCCAAGTCTTCTGCACTGATGAAAAAGAAAAGCACGGTGAAGGAAGGGAAATGCCACCACTGTGGCAAGGCTGGTCATTGGAGGAGGAACTGTCCTTCGTACATTGAAGGTCTGCAGAAATTGAGGGGAGGTATGACTTCCGCTTCAAATGTTTACGTTATAGAGATAAACCTTTTTGCTCCTTCATCTTGGGTATTGGATACCGGATGTGGTTCTCACATTTGTACAAATGTGCAGGAACTGGGAAGGAGAAGATTGCTGAGTAAAGGGGAGGTGGACCTCTGCATCGGCAATGGAGCAAGAGTTGCTGCTGTAGCCGTAGGAGTTTACCGTCTTTCTTTGCCCAGTGGGCTTGTAATAGAACTTGATAATTGTTATTTTGTTCCGGCCATAACTAGAAACATTATATCTATTTCATGTTTGGACATGATTGGATTTTCTTTTATAATTAAGAACAACTGTTGTTCTATATTTAAGAATGATGTTTGTTATGTTGTAGCCCAATTGTTTAATGGTCTTTATGTTTTGAACTTGGACCATCTGATCTGTAATGTAGAAAATAATAAAAGACTAAGAACAAACGACTCGAACCCTACTTTTCTCTGGCATTGTCGTTTGGGCCATATCAACGAGAAGCGCATATCCAAGCTCCATAGAGATGGACTTCTGGACTCATTTGATTATGAATCATTTGAGCGATACGAATCTTGTTTGTTAGGCAAGATGACTAAAGCTCCTTTCACTGGTTATACTGAGAGGGCTGAGGATCTCTTGGGTGTTGTACATAGTGATGTATGCGGACCCATGAGTTCCATGGCTAGAGGTGGGTATTTCTACTTTGTTACATTTACTGATGATTTCAGTAGATACGGATATGTGTATCTTATGAAGTGCAAATCCGAGAACTTTGAAAAGTTCAAAGAGTTCAAGAATGAAGTAGAAAACCAGTTGGGTAAAAGGGTTAAAGCACTCTGATCTGATCAAGGTGGCGAATACCTGAGTCATGAGTTCCGTGATCATCTGAAAGAGTGTGGTATTGTATCACAGCTCACTCCACCTAGAACACCACAACATAATGGTGTGTCTGAGAGGAGAAATCGTACTCTGTTAGACATGGTACGTTCGATGATGAGTCATGCAGACTTGTCTGTTTCCTTTTGGGGTTTTGCTTTAGAGACTGCTGCAATGACATTGAATCGCGCTCCAACGAAAATGGTTCTGAAGACACCATATGAGATATGGACTGGGAAGCGTCCTAGTATGTCGTTCATTAAAATTTGGGGCTGTGAGGCATACGTGAGACGTCAAATGCCTGACAAGCTGGAACCCAAATCGGATAAATGTTATCTGGTGGGATATCCTAAGGAAACGAAAGGGTATTACTTTTACCTACCATCTGAGGGCAAAGTGTTTGTCGCAAGGACTGGTGTCTTCTTGGAGAAAGAGTTCTTATCAAGAAATACTGAAAAGGTAGAGCTTGAAGAAGTTCAAGAACCACATGTAGTGAATGAACCGGAATTGGATTCTGAGACAGGACTACAAGATGTTGTAGCTAGAGAACCTGCTCAAGGAACACAAGTCCTACGTAGATCTGGTAGACCGAGGTTTGAGCCTGAGAGATATGGATTTCTCGTGTCTCAAATAGGTAATGTGTTGCTTATGGATCATGATGATGAACCAGCAACCTACCAAGAGGCTATGAATGGACCGGACTCCGACAAATGGCTTGAGGCTATGAAATCCGAAATGGACTCCATGTATGCAAACCAAGTTTGGAACTTGGTGGAACCACCTGAAGGGGTACGACCCATAGGGTGCAAGTGGGTCTTCAAGAAGAAGACCGACATGGATGGGAATGTACAGACATTCAAAGGGCGACTGGTGGCTAAGGGTTTCAAGCAAATTCATGGTATTGACTATGATGAGACCTTTTCCCCTATTGCCATGGTAAAGTCCATTAGGATATTGCTTGCTATTGCTGCGTATTATGACTACGAGATCTGGCAGATGGATGTCAAAATGGCTTTCCTTAATGGAAACCTCCTTGAGGAAGTGTATATGACACAACCCGAAGGTTTTGTATCCCCAGATGAAGCCACTAAAATATGCAAGCTGAATAAGTCCATTTATGGACTGAAACAGGCCTCTCGAAGTTGGAATCTTCGTTTTGATGAGAAAATCAAAGAGTTTGGTTTCATCAAGAATGAAGATGAGCCTTGTGTTTACAAGCGAATCAGTAGGAGCATTTTTGTCTTCCTGATATTGTATGTAGATGACATACTGTTGATTGAGAATGACATTCCTACCCTGAAAGTTGTTAAGAACAACCTAGGGAACTGCTTTTCAATGAAGGATTTGGGTGAAGTGACTTATATACTCGGTATTAAGATCTATAGAGATAGATCGAAGAAGTTGCTGGGTTTGACCCAGAGTACGTACATCGAAAAGGTGTTGAAACGGTTCAACATGCTTGAGTCCAAGAAAGGATTTTTGCCCATGTCTCATGGTGTGAATCTCTCTAAGGACCAGTGTCCAATATCTTGTGAAGATAAGGACCGCATGAAGTTGATTCCATATGCTTCGGCAATTGGATCAATCATGTACGCGATGTTATGTACTCGACCCGATGTCTCCTTTGCTTTGAGCATGACTAGCAGGTATCAGTCAGACCCCGGTGAGTGTCACTGGATTGCAGTCAAGAATATCCTGAAGTACTTGAGAAGGACTAAGGATGTATTCTTGGTGTATGGTGGAGAGGAAGAGCTCGTTGTAAGTGGTTACACGGATGCTAGCTTCCAAACTGACAGGGACGACTCCAAGTCTCAGTCAGGTTTTGTGTTTTGCCTCAATGGAGGAGCTGTGAGCTGGAAGAGTTCCAAGCAAGAGACAGTTGCTGATTCTACAACAGAGGCCGAGTATATTGCAGCAGCTAATGCGGCGAAGGAGGCTGTATGGATTAGGAAATTCATCGGCGAGCTTGATGTAGTTCCTAGCATTGTTGGTCCCGTAGTTCTCTACTGTGATAACAATGGTGCAATTGCACAATCTAAGGAACCTAGATCTCATCAGCGCTCCAAGCACATACTTCGGCGGTTTCATCTTATTCATGAGATTGTCGAACGAGGAGATGTAAACATTTGCAGAGTGCCGACTGAGGAGAATATTGCGGATCCACTGACAAAGCCTCTTGCACAGAGAAAGCATGATGGTCATACTAGATCGATGGATATACGATACCTAAATGATCAACTCTAGTGAGAATCTTGTGGATTGCATGTAAACCTGTATTTTGTTGGCTATTTGTTCATATGATGAACTGTGTACCTATTTTTCTCTTACAATTAATGGCAAATTCTTTTATTATGTCTTTTTTTATATGATAGTTAAATGTTAACATAATAGATACCCTTAGAATGTTCGCTTCCATGGGACATCAAGTACGTGACTTGAATGTGAGAGCCCATGATTTATTTGAAGCTTCATTCTTAAAGGTCCCTGGTCGAGTATCATCATAGAAGCTAAGGGTGATGATGGTACATGAAGACTAGCATGTGTGTTGACTGATGACCGGTTCTCACAGGTCATGATATTGTGATATCAAGTCATCACGTGGGTACTTGTTAGTGAACAAGTTGTACTGGACAGACCCAACCTGAGACTACTCTGTGGATTGTCATCCAATCGTGTCACGAGTAGGTCTCAATTGACAATGGTGTTGTGATCATTTGACCTGAAGTCACAGCATTCATCAAGTGAGGAAGAGCATGCTTTGATGCCATCTAAAGTCTTCCTTGAGAAAGGTTGATGATAAGGGTGGTTATTGGCATGTTACGAATCATTTGGGTGTTTGTGTGTGAGCAGATATGAGATTTGTCCTTCTGTATGACAGGAGTTGCATCCATGGGACCCTTGATGGAACTGGACTGAGAAATGCATGGTCATGCTTGGTTGAGTCAATATGTGATATTGGACTCACCATTCTCTAGAAGTCTGTCCTGGATCAAGAAACTTGGATTGAGCTATTACGAGGGTGACACGGTCCATACCTCTAGTTCTTTCCGGATGTAAGGGACAAAGGGACAAAGACAACGCTGATACATTAGTCATAAAGGCTTATGAGTTATTAACTCTTATTGCTTGGGGAGCAATGATGCATTGCTAGATGTCGCTCATTGTTTGTGAGGTTTTTGCTTTGATACTTTCGAGATCAAGTGGGAGTCTGTTGGAGTTACCATTGTGATCTGGAAGTGATCAAACATGTGATCTCACTGCCAACGCGATATAAGCCTGCAGGGTCGCACATAAGAGTTGTGGAGAAGTTGGATGATTGACTGTGTTGGTAAAGGTTGCCAATCACCGACCTGAATGGGGTTGTGGGCAAGGTGTTGCCTTAAAGAATCGTCGGGTTGGGCAAATGTTGCCTTGGATGGCTGGTAAGAATAGTCGGTCGAGGGTCGACGAGAATCGACGAGAATCGTAGAGAATAGTTCTCTGATTCTCGCCGATCGACGAGAATCGTCGAGAATAGTTCTCTTATTCTCGCCGATCGACGAGAATCGTCGAGAATTAGTTCTCTGATTCTCGCCGATCGGCGTGTATCGTCGACCCACGATCGGCGTGAATTGTCGACCCACGTTCGGCGTGAATCGTCGAGAATAGTTCTCTGATTCTCGCCGATCCGGGTGATTCTCGCCGATTGTGATTCTCGCCGATTCTGATTCTCGCCGATCCTGACCGACTCTCGTCGATTGATACTCGCCGATTCTGAACCCTATTTCTGGGTGGTCTGCGGATAGCGATTTTCCTAAGTCTTTTATGCCTTCGGTATAAAAGGGACACTTAGGGTTTTCGGGTAATACATGCTTTTGACAGCCGATCGAATCGAAAAACGACGGAAGCCGTTCCGCCTTTCCGTTCGCCGATCCCGAATCCCGCCGCCGACGGAAGAGTTCCGTCACCGCCGTGTTCGCTCCATCGACCTCCTCCTCTCCGGCGATCGTCGCTGGTGCTGCTCTTCCTGGCGCGGACCTAGCAGTCCGTGGAATAGCAAGGTGCGGTCATCGTTCTTCCCGATCTTCCGTGCGACGGAAAGCTCGGCGTTCTCCCGCTCGTGTGGATTTCTGCAGAGACGTGGATATTATTCCACGTAGAACTCACCACTAGAAAGAAGACAAAGTTTGGAGCATCTCCGTTGAGTTGTGACTCAACGCTACCGAGGTAATTTTTGCCTACTTGTTTGCTAACTTCTTGATTCAACTATCATGGCCCGATCCTATTTCTTTTGGGTTTTCTTAATGTTTTATCCTTCCGCTGCGTGCACAAGTGTTGTGCCATCCCCATAGAGAAACCCCAACATATAAGTTTTCTGAGTTCAGGTTTTCGGGTTCTGTAGACAATGAATAGTAAAAACATTTTTTATAATATAAAAAATTTGTATATAATATATAAGGAAAAGATACATTAAATGGGCACATTTTGATGCTGCAAAACGAGGCACTTAGATGCCGATTTAGGACAAATGGCCAGTCACGAAAGTTGTAGCCTTCGAGTCTAGAATAATTTAAAATTAATTTCAACTCGTTTGGGTAAGCGGTTTGACCGCAGCACCCGTTTTAGTGGGGGTTGTACCTAGAGTTGGGCAGAAACTAAAATGAATGCCCAATGTTCGTCCCTTGTCCAAATGACCTGAAATTTGGGCAGGGGGTTACCCTTAGCCATACCTAGAGGCTGTCCAAAAATGGGAATTTTCGGAGATACTTTGCCTAAGGTTTTTGTTTTAATGTTATAAAGTTAGAGTAATTTATTTAAGTGGTCAAATGAACTTCAAACCCTCCCAAATTTTGGTGACTGGTCCCTGGCTATAAAACCTAGCTCTGTACAAACTTCCAACTCATTTGGATGAGTTTTGGGAAAAAATCACCTATCCTTAACTAGGTATTAATGAGGCATTTTTGAGTAAAAAGTGCACTAAGAGTTTGGAACGGTCAAATCACATCAACAGAGGCTGATATTTTGACCACTGACTTAGAAGGGTTATTATAACCAACTTAGAGAAAAATGGTGTGGTTTAGGGTTGATTTACCCTAGGATCCAAACTCAAACCCTAAAGGGAGGGTTTTGAGGGTTGTGAAGGACATGGGGCAAGTGCCCTCGTATTGCCTTGAAACTCAGTAGAGTCGACGTTAGCATAATATAAATCATCTGGATGGAATCTCGGAGGATTTGGAGATAGGTAGAGACCTCAACACCCTAACCTTAGTTTTAGGGTAATATCTCAAATGAGTAAAATCAGTCACTAAACATTATTTAAAAGCTGTGAAACTCGGGTAGAGTGAGTTTTGGAATGGGCAGAACCTATAGCAATTGTACTGGAATTTTATGATGTTTATTTCTAGCACTTCATTTGTAAAGTTTGTTATAGCCCTAACTGACGTTTTAATTATTTAGATCTTTCTGTTCATTGAAACCCCATGAAATCTTGGTAGTAAATGTTTTAGGTCAGAATGGTTGCTCCTGAATTTTTGTATAATTTTTAGTTGAGTAAATCTAGTACTTCAATCACAAATGTTAAAAGGGGGTTTTATGCTTTAAAAATTAATTATGGATGATATTGTTGTTGAAAAATTATGAGACTTAGGAATTGAGATTTTTAGGCCATTATATGCTTGTAGACATTTATTCATGATTTTTAGAATCTTAGCTACGGCTCCAGAAAGGGGGAACTAAAGGTCTGTATGCACAGAGTCGGGTGTGTGTGTTGCACTTGCATGTTCCATCATACCCACTTGCATGTCATAGCATAACCGATTCATTTAACCCCTAACACCTAAGGTATAAGTGGAATGGGACGCTTATACATTAGGACTTGCAAAACGACCCCTTGGTTAATAAGCTTGAGTTGGCAAGTTTATAAATTAAGGTCAATTTTGATATATATATATTGTTGTTTGATAACCGACACCGCAACGTATAAATTGGTATGGGACTTTTTATACGATGGGAGCCTTGCAGAAGATCCCTTGGCTTATGTGTTCTCACATAAGTGAAGGTTACTTTTCATATTTCATCTTATTGCCATTATTTATTATAGAATTACTAGATTAGTTCCGCTGCCACCTGTTTCTTTTGATTTATTCTCCACCTTCATGTCCTTCCCTTTCTTCCTCTTCGCTCGGTACTTAGGAGCCATGGGGGAAGGGGTAGGGGATGATAGGGCTTGGTCTTTATGACTAACGGTTTTCGAACCACATCATTTTAGGGAATTGTGGAGCCCAGGACGGGGGAGCAGCCCCAGAGACCGGTGCGCTTGGAGATGGGGCAGTCTAGCTCCGGAGTTCATACAGCCGGGATCGTGAGTCTCAACCTTGAGTAGATGTTCTGTTTTTGCTTCCGCATGAGTGATTTGTAGTGACGATCTTGCCGGTCCTGAAGGTGTCACCGCAAAGCGGCGGTTCTGGGCATAAGACCCCAGGGTTTGAACGAGAAAAAAAGGGGGGGTCTTATGTAACACCCCCATCTGTCGCATGGCATATAACAGAAGGTCCAGCTGGAACCCTATGCCATATACCACAGACAGTCGGAAGGGTTACCAAATGAATACTCAAACCATCCAATTGAGACTACTCGTCCTACACAGAGCATTCTAGCGGAAGCTTTTAAAGTTGAAAGAACCCAAATCTTAAATCCAATACATATGAATGTTCACGACCACAACCACAGGAATGAACCCAAATACACTGAAAATGTATATGGCCTTATGGCCTTACAGATGTTCACTTAATAAAAACATGTCTTACATACATCGGCTCGCAAGCCGGCCACACATGATAAAAGTAAAAAACAACTATTCTACGGCCTTCTAGGGCCAGCACAGCAATATGGGCTCCAGCCCGCTATTTGGCACTCGGCTCCGCAGCACCTGCAAGCACATTCCACCTCACGATGGAAAACAAAGCAACGATCAGCTAAAAACCGACCAAATTATAATGACCCCTCCCCTTACTCGGGGCGGCGGTGCTCTTTCCCTGCATAACATTAGCCCAATAAAATAATAAAGCGCAATTATACTACGCCACCAGTGTAGGGTCGCACGGCCAAACACCTCGTGCACTCAAGGCACATTAACGGTGAGTCCTAACATATCAGTGTCTCCACCACCATCCCAAAGATGGCAACCAAGTGAGCATTTTAGCCTTTCTAACCCTGTCTAGTCTAAGGCTCCCGACTATGCCAACGGCCAGTGCCCTTTTCGGGTCTCTCGCACGGAACCACATAGTCTAGGTCCAATTCCACTTGCTCGTTGCTCAACCGCGTAGTTCACATTAAGACGTACGCACGAGCCAAGCTTCTCTCGGATCCCAACATTTTCCAAACAATCACATAACCCAGTTATGTTCAAGGCCGGTTCCCAGACCGCCAAGTTAGCAGAACACGTTTCCGCTCAGTTTTCCGGGTGCGCCTTGAAGCTAACCTCCAAGGATCCCTGCTGCAATCTACCGCGTAGAAACCCGAAAAACCCAAAGCACGGAGTCTTCTCCGGAAAAACATATCAAATGCAACATCACCGATCCAGACAATACACGTCTGGGTAGGCTTCACACATAATGCCTATGCCCGTACTTACAATTCCGGACTCTATATGCAACACAAGGGGGACTATTCACATCAACCCCAAGGAACACCACGCACTCACCGCACACTCGCGGGAGAGGGATTCCCTATGCAGAAAGAAAGAGCTTCACATGCTCAAGTAGAGAATCGTTACCCTTGTAGTCTGTTTTGGCGCCATGGAAAAACTACAAAGACAGAACTCTTCGCAACGAACTTTCCTCCACGAATCCACTCTCAGATTTCGAAACGGTGCTCCGATGCTCCGCTGGCGGCCAGAAACCTCCTTGTTCTTCCTCTTCTCTCTAACACCTTAGAAAGAGAAAGCCTTGGAGAGAAATGAGGGATTAACTCCCCTATTGCCGGCCTTAACAGAGAAGGAAATCATCCGGGCCATTGGATCTTAATTAAAGAAAACGAACGGCTCAGATCCGTTCAAAAATCTCCAGACCTGGGCCGAACACGGCTTGGCACACGGCCATGTCCCAGGCCATGTGCCTCGATCCAGGCACGATCGTCGAACATAGAAAAGCCACACGGGCTCAGACACGCCCGTGTTCGGGGGCGTGTCACGCATAACCGCCACACCGACCGACATGACCCAACTGCACACGGGTACTGACACGGGTAGGCACACGCCCGTGTCCAATGACACGACTGTGTCATCTAGTCGTGTTCCTGGCCGTGTTCTTCTCGGGATGAAAAAGGCCAAAAATCACCAGCCAGACACGGCCTTGGACACGCCCGTGTCCTAGGCCGTGAACCCCTATACAGGCACCAAAAATCCTTTTTTTTCAACCGACTCAAATACAATTTTCGGGGCGTTACAAATCTCCCCCACTTAAGGAATTTCGTCCCAAAATTAAGCAAAGGTACACAAATCTAAATAATACCTGAGTGGAATAACTAGGGGTATTCCTCCAACATAGCTTGCTCTCGCTCCCAAGAAAGCTCCTCACATCCGCAATTATCCCATCGAACTTTAACCATACGGATATCCTTATTGCGGAGTCGCTTGACTGCAACATCTTCAATACGTACTGGCTTGACCCTTGTGGTCAACTCATAATCAACTGGTACTTTATTATCCGCAATGATCTGCGAAGGCTCTTGCACCGCCTTACGCAACACCGATACGTGGAACACGTCATGCAGCCCACTCAATTCCGCCGACAGCTTCAATCTATACGCCTCCTCGCCAACACGCTCCAGGATTTCGAATGGTCCAAGGTATCTCGGACTGAACTTCTTCAAGCGTCAAACCCGCGATACACCCTTGAACGGCTTGATTTTTAGATACACCATGTCGCCAACATTGAACTCCACATTCCTATGCTTGGCATTGTAATACTTTGCCTACCTGTCCTGAGCGATCTTCAACCTTTCCTGAATTGTCTGTATCATTGAAGTGGGGTCTTCCACCAATTGACGTTTGTACAACTTCGATTCGAATGCCTCCAACCAAGACAACGACGTACGACACTTCCTCCCGTACAAGGCCTCGAAAGGCGCCATTCCAATACTTGCCTGAAAGCTGTTGTTGTACGCAAACTCCACCATGTACAGGTGATCTTCCCACTGCTTTCCAAAATCTAGGACGCACATACGAAGCATGTCTTCCATCGTCCGATTGACCCTCTCGGTTTGGCCATTCGTCTGCGGGTGAAAGGTTGTACTGAACTTTAGCTTAGTACCCAACAGACTATGCACCAACCTCCAGTCATTCGACGTGAAGCATCCATCTCGATCACTAACAATACTGCGGGGCACACCATGCAACCGTACAATATTATCCACGTAGAGTTTGGCTAACTTTTCCACCGGATCTTCCTTCCTGTTCGGAATAAAGTGCGACACCTTTGTCAACCTATCTACGACCACCCATATGGTGTCATTTTCCTTCTGCGACTTCGGCAAGCCATGAACAAAATCCATAGATATGTCGTCGAATTTCCATTCTGGGATAGGTAGGGGCTTCAAGAAACCTCCGGGCTTCTGGCATTCCGCCTTCACCAATGCATAAGTACGGCACTTGGCCACATAAAGTGCTACATCCTTCTTCAAACCCAGCCACCAGAATAATTTCTTCATGTCTCTATACATCTTCGTGCTTCCCGGGTGGATTGAGTACTTGGTATGATGAGCCTCATACATCAATCCCTCCCGAAGATTATCCGCAATAGGAATGCATAGGCGACCGTTCTTCCTTAGCAACCCATCCTCAACAGCAAACTGGGAATTTGACCCATCCAAAGATTCTTCCAAGATCTGTTTCATGCTGTTATCCTGAACCAAAGCCCGCCGAACTCTATCTGGTAGGTCACACTGCACCTCTGTCCAAAATAGTTTCGCCTTAGTACTAGATTGCTTGTCAACGCAGGATATCTCCAAAGCCTCCAACTCATGGACCAATCTCTCATCATGTACCGATAACCTGTTGGCTTGTGCTGGAATCTTACGACTCAAAGCATCCGCCACTACATTTCCCTTCCCAGGCACATAGTGAATCTTGAAGGTGTAGTCCCCTAAGAACTCCATCCACATCCGCTGCCTCATATTCAGATCCTTTTGGTCCAACAGATACTTCAAGCTCTTATGATCGGTGTAAATATCGACCTTCACACCGTACAGGTAGTGCCTCCAAAGCTTTAGAGCAAATATCACGACCACTAACTCTAGGTCGTGGACCGGATAATTTCTCTCGTGAACCTTCAACTGTCATGAACCATAGGCTATCACTCTCCCATACTGTAGCAGAACACAACCCAAACCACTGCCTGAAGCATCACTATAGATCTTGAACCCTTCGATTCCACTTGGCGAACATAAAATGGGCGTCGTGGTCAACCGCCTCTTCAACTCTTCAAAAGCCTGTTCGCACTCCGAAGACCACACAATCTTCTGATCCTTCCTAGTCAACGTCGTGAGTGGTAGCGCTATCCGCGAGAGGTTCTCTACGAAGCGCCTGTAGTAGCCAGCAAGCCCCAAAAAACTCCGGACCTCGGCCACTGTAGTCAAAGTAGGACACTCTCGTATCGCCACTATCTTCGTCGGATCCACAGTTATCCCTTATCCACTGACAACATGACCCAGGAATGCTATCGAGGATAACCAGAATTCACACTTGGAGAACTTAGCATACAACTGATTCCTCCTCAATGTCTCCAACACCATGTGAAAATGATAGTAGTGATCCTCCTCGCACCGCGAGTACACCAGGATATCATCGATGAATAATATCACGAAACGATCCAGGTACTCTCTGAACGTCTTGTTCATCAGATCCATAAACACGGATGGCGCATTAGTCAAACCAAACGGCATGACCGTGAACTCGTAATGCCCAAACCGCGTACTGAATGTTGTCTTTGGGATGTCTCTCTCCCTTATCCTCAACTAGTAGTATCTGGATTTCAGATCTAACTTCGAATATACCGTTGACCCAACCAATTGATCAAACAGATCGTCAATCCTCAGAATCAGATACTTATTCTTCTTCGTAAGCTTGTTCAATTCCCGGTAGTCGATACAAAGCCACAAGCTCCCATCTTTCTTCTTAATAAAGAGAACTGGTGCGCTACAAGGCGACAAACTTGGACGCGCATAACCTTGCTCTAGCAACTCTTCTAGTTGCACCTTTAACTCTGCCATCTCTCTTGGCGCTATCCGATATGGAGAGCGTGACACCGGTTTGGCACCCGGTACCAGCTCAATGGTAAAATCAATCTCCCGCTGAGGAGGGGCTCCTGGGAGATCATCTGGGAACACATCGGGATACTCGGACACAACTGGGATACTGCCAAGACTTGTCTTAGGCGCCGAAGTCTGCACTAGAGAGACAAATACCTCTGCCCCTGACCGAACTGCCTTGATCATCTGAAGGGCTGACATCAAAATCTTGCCTGACCCCTTCATGCCCGCAAAAGTAGTTTCCCGATCAATGTTCAGACCCAACTTAACTTCCTTACGGTTGCAATCAATGCATGCACCCTGCTTCGAGAGCCAATCCATACTGAATATTACGTCGTACTCTGCTAACGGAAAAAGCAACGCTCGCAAATCAAACTCCTTGTCTCCAAACCGAATCTTCACTACGCAGATCCTATCCGCATGCATTGAGCACCCATTGGGCAACAACACATCCAACTTCTTTTCTGCCATCGAGGACTGAACTCCGATGCCGATATGAATTTTTCGGACAAGAAGGAATGTGATGCTCCCGTATCAAATAGGGCACTCGTCGAAAACTCAAAGATCAACAGAAAGCCTAGTACCAACAAAAGTAAGCTAACCAATACGAAGGTAACAACTATAAAAGTTAAACCACTGTTGTTGGGTACATTGGGATAAACGTACCTGATTTGAAGAAGCCTCACCCTACTCATTGATATACATCATGGTGTATTTGATGTATTTTGAGTTACCTTGTGCAGGTTAAGTAATTGCAGGGAAAGCTGAAAAGTTTCTAAGTCCATGTGTCGACACCAAGAAGAAAAGTGTCGACACTTAAGAAGACTTGTGTCGACACCCAGAGAAGCATTGTCGACACTTGGAGTAATTGTGTCGACACCAGGAATGCAGAGTCGACACCAGAAGGAAAGTGTTGACACATACAGGCTGTGTCGACACTCAATGAAGAAATGTCCAGAGAAGCTGTGTCGACACTTAGAAGCAGTGTCGACACCCAGAAGAACTTTGTCGACATCAAAAGTGTCGACACTTGGAGGCTGTGTCGACACTCAGCAACACTTCAACAAAGTTTAAGTACATGTGTCGACACAAAGGAGATGTGTCGACACTCAGCCAATGTCTCAATACATGAAGAATGTGTCGACACACAGCAAAAGTCTCAACACATGAATAAAGTGTCAACACTAGGAGGCTGTGTCGACACTCAGCAAATTCTAATGAAGTCCAAGTACAAGTGTCGACACTAAGAAAATGTGTCGACACTCAGCAAGTATCAACACAGAAGGCATGTGTCGACACCAAGAAGATGTGTCGACACTTAACAAGTTCAACACAAGAAGATGTGTCGACACAAAGGAGTTGTGTCGACACTTACAAGAAATCAACTAAGTATCAAAGAAGAAGGACTTGTGTCGACACACAGGATCAGTGTCGACATATGTTGAAGAAGCAGTGTCGAGAAGTAGATTCTACAACACAAGGAGTTGTGTCGACACCATGAAGGCTAGTGTCGACACTAAGTCTACTTGTGTCGACACTTAGTCTACTTGTGTCGACACTTAGTCTATCAGTGTCGACACTTAAATACTGACTGTCTCGACACTTTCAGACAGTTACAGAAAATTCAAGAAGTGACTGGATGACTTGACAGCTGTCATTCCAGCCGGTCTACAGCAACTGTCAGAGCTGTCAGAAAGCTATTAGGAACCGGATCAGCCGGTCACCATGAAGAAAGTCTATATAAAGGCTTATTCTGTCAACAGCAGAAGATGATCAACACATCAAAGAGGTGTGATCAATGAATCATTGAAGTACAACACAATTAGAAGAAGACCTTCAAGTGAAGATCTAATAAGTTGGAGAGAGAGAGCTCCTTCCAAGAAGACAGCTATTGAACCAGGCTGTGAAGAAAAGTTTCAGACTGAGTTATGATTCTTAAGTTAGTAGTGATTGAAGATCAGCTGCATTGAGACTCAACCCTATTGTGTTCTAAATTCAAGAAGCTTTGAAGGAAGCCAAGGAAGGTTGATCTCAGCAAAGTTCTTCCAAGAACTCATCAAGAAACCTGTCAACTTTACTCTCTCATTCTGAGTTGTGGGTTTATATTTTATAATCATAATTTCTTGTAGGATCCTAAGGGAACTGAGTTGTAAGCCTGAAATTATAAAGGCTGAGTGGTAGGGCCTGTGTGCCTGAGTGTAGGAGATTGATTTCTCTGAGTGTAGGCCTTGTTGAGGGCTGAGTGTAGGCCTTGTTGAAGGCTGAGTGTAGGTCTTGGTGAAGACTGAGTGGTAGGGCTTTGAGCCTGAGTTGTAGGAACCTGTTTGGGGTTCTGAGTGTAAGATCTGAGGATCTGAGGAATAGTGGAGGAGTTTGGCCGAATCTAGTACACTACTAGATAGGCGAAGGGGGAAAGTGGATGTACCCAGACCTTGGGGAACCACTATAAAACTGTGTGTACTCTGTGTGTGTATGATTCTGTGGTTGCTGTTTTATGTTTTGTGAAATCTGTGATTAAATCTGCCTAAAAGTTTATAAAGATTAAAGTCACCTATTCACCCCCCCCCCCCTCTAGGTGATTAGGTACAATTTATTTCAAGTGGTATCAGAGGCAGGTTACTCAAAAAGGACATAACTGTCTGAGTAAAAGATCTTGTTGGCAGATTCAGTATAATCAAGTGCAGAATCAAGAAAATCAAGAAAATGGGTTCAACAGAGAATCACAAAGAACTTGGATCGATGAAGTTGCCAATTTGTAGAAAGGAGATTTTTGGCATCTGGAAAGAAAGGGTTAGACTATTTATGGAAGCCTCTGACCCTATAATCTATATCACAGTTAAAGAAGGGTCATATGTGCCTATGAAAGTATCAGTGCTGGATGCAAATCAAAGAACTCCAAAAGACTATTCTGAGATGACTAAAGATGAGATTATTCTGGCCACCATGTACAAGAGGGCTCAGAATATAATTGTGAGTGCAATAGATGATGCCACATTCCAAAATTTGATTCAATGTAAAACATCAAAGGAAATGTGGGACACACTGATAGTGTACATGGAGGGTTCTGAAGAAGTTAGACAGGACAGAAAGTCTTTATTAAACCAAGAGTATGAGAGCTTCAGACAAGGAAGGTCTGATAGCATAACTGAGTGCTACAAGAAATTCTATAGGATTGTTAATGAGTTAATGTCCTATGGAAGGGAATTCAGCAATTATGAGCTGAATGATAAGTTCTTGAGATCCCTAACTAAAGACTGGGATACCAAGATATGTGTCATAAGGGAAATGGCCAAGTTAGCAGACATTCCTCCTCCAACATTATTTGGAAAACTGTTATCATATGAGATGCAGTTAATGGTAAGGAAGGAGGAGGAGAAGACTACAAGAATTGAGCACAAAGAAATATCTGTGGCTTTCAAGACAGAAGCCACTAGGAAATATAAAAGTAAGTCTCCATCTCCACCCCCAAAAGTTGCTGAGACTGAGACAGATGAGTCAGAAAGCAAGCATTTTGAAAGCAGTGAGAGTGATGAAGACTTTGCAGCTTTCACAAGACACTTTCAGAAGTTCCTAAAGAAGAAACAGTGGAGGTCTAAGCCATCCACATCAAAGAAGGCATCAAAGAATGACAGGATAAAGCCCAAGTCAAGTATAACTACATCTTCAAAGATAGTTTGTTATTGTTGTAACAAATAGGGACATGTTGTTGCTGACTGTCCAGAGAAAAGGAAAGAGTCAACTAATAAGAAGAAGACTCAAATCAAGGGAAAAAAGGAAAGGTCCTTTGTTGCTAAGAAGGACAAAAGTCTGTCAGATATGTCTTCTTCAGAAACTGATTCAGAAGCTGAAGCTTACATTGGACTGTTTGCTGAAGAAGAAGAAGAAGAGGAGTTCATCCAGTTAATGAACTCTATATATGAGCATGAGGACACCCAGTGCCAGGGACTGATGGCCTTATCAGAAGGAGATAAAATCCAGGATCATCCTGGACCAAGTCAGGTACAAAATTGTTCTGTTAGTTCAATTTCTAGTACTGGATCAAAATCAGATTCATCAGCATCAAGTGATGAGAGTGGATCTGAATCTGAAGGAGATATTCATCAATTGATTGATGAATATAGAGTAGTGTTGCAAGCTTTAAAGAAAAGCAAATCCTTGGCCAAGAGTCAGGCTAAGGAGATTGTCAGTCTTAAAGTTGCTGTAACAGATTCTGATAGGTTAATTGATCAGAAATTAAATGAAATAGCCAGATTGAAGTACATAACTGTTATTCAGATGGGGACTATAACATTTAAAAATGATCAAATCAGAAATCTGGAGATTAGTCTTCAGAAAGAGAGAGATATAGTAGCAAGGTTTTTTAAACCAAAGTCTGTTCTACCTTTGATAGATGAGTTCATTTCTCAAAAAGGTAAAACTGGATTGGGGTTTACTAAACCTGCCAGGACTGTAAAGTCCAAGTCAAAGGGCAAAACCCCAGTACTCAACAAGCCTGCTGTAGATAGAACAGCCAGGGTTGTACCTAAACAAAGGTACAACAGATTTGAGTGCTGGTGCTGTGGCAAGGTAGGCCATTTTGCCATAGACTGTTGGCACAATTCTAGTGCCAAAGTGAGTAGTAATCTGCCTGATAGAAAAGCTACAGGTAGTTTTGTTAAGAGGCAAACTAACCAGCACCAAGGACCCAAGAATATTTTGGGTTCTAAGGTTAACTAATCTGTTTTGCAAGTGAGTCCAAGTGGTCATGCCCCAATATGATACTTGGACAGTGGATGTTCCAGGCACATGACTGGAACTAGGGGATTGCTAAAGGACTATACTCCAATAAAGGATGGTCCTAAAGTCACCTTTGGTGGTTTTGAAAAAGGAATCATCAAAGGCTTTGGTAACATTTCTAGCAACCTTATTACAATTACTCAAGTGGCTTATGTTAAAGGTTTGAAACACAGCCTCATTAGTATAAGTCAGCTGAGTGATTTAGGATATGACATCTCATTTGTCAAAGATGGTTGTCATATCAGGAGGTCAAATGATCAAGAGATCATTCTGATAGGTTATAGAAAGAGAAATATCTATTGTCTAGACATTATGTGTGAGAACAATGTTTCTCCTGTGTGTCTTGTAGCTGATGAGAAAGTCTCTCATTGTATCAAATGGCACAAGAGGCTATCCCATCTCAACTACAAGACAATTGGCCAACTCTTTAGCAAAGAGTTAGTGAGGAATGGACCTCAGGTTAAGTGTATTAAAGATGGGATATGCTCAGCTTGTCAAAAGGGCAAGCAGACTAGATCCACCTTTAATAGCATTGAGAACAAAGATGATGTGAGGTGTTTATACCTCTTGCATATGGATCTATTTGGTCCTATGCCAGTTCACAGCCTAGGTAGGAAGGTCTATACCTTTGTGGTTGTAGATGATTACTCAAGGTTTTCCTAGGTGTTCTTCCTTAGACAGAAATCTGAAACACCTAGTATCTTTTATAGTTTTGTCAAACAAATTCAGAATAAGTTAGACAGTACAGTGGTCAAAATAAGAAGTGACCATGGTACTAAATTCCAGTCTGACAGTATGACAAAGCTATGTGAAGAGTTTAGGATATTTCAGGAATTTTCTTCACCAAGAACATCTCAGCAAAATGGCATTGCTGAAAGGAAAAATAGAACCTTGATAGAGGCTGGTAGAACCCTATTAAGTGACACATCTCTCCCAGAATATTTCTGGGCTGAGGCAGTAAACACTGCATGCCATGTAATTAATAGGGATACTATCACCAAGAGCCACAATAAGACCCCCTATGAGATTGTGAAAGGCAGAAAACCAAATCTATCCTATTTCAGGATCTTTGGTTGTAAATGCTATATACTTAACCAAGTTTGCTGCCAAATCCCAAGAGGGGATCTTTGTTGGGTACAGCAACAACAGTAAGGCTTATAGGGTCTACAACTTGAGTACTCAAGTTGTAGAAGAATCAGTACATGTAGTATTTGATGAAGCTAGACTTATTAACAATGAATTGTCTAGAAGTATTTGCTGCTCCACAGGTGTGACTGAGAAGATGGACAAGCTCACTATAGAAGAAGGTCCTTCTACAAGTCAGCAAGTAGATGATAGTGGTTGTTGTCCAGGGGGAGTACCAGATGCACCTGATGCAGAAGAAGACCAAGGGGTGCAGCAAGTTGAAGAAGCTGAAGGAGTACAACCTGAAGACAGGCTACCTCCAACAAATAGACATCTAAAAGATCATCCAGCCAATCAAATTGTTGGTGATCTCAGACAAGGGGTACAAACAAGGAGCAGAAATCTAAGTTCAGCACTCTACTCCAGTTTTCTGTCCCAGGTAGAGCCAAAGAAGTTTGAAGAAGCCATTCTAGACCCTCATTGGATTGAGGCTATGCAAGAGGAGCTGAACAAGTTCAAAAGATGCAATGTCTGGGAGCTTGTTCCTAAACCAAAGACCACAACATTATTGGGACTAAGTGGATCTTTAGGAACAAGATGGATGAACATGGAGTTATTATAAAGAACAAAGCAAGACTGGTTGCTAAGGGTTATAGGCAGGAAGAAGATATTGACTTTGATCAAACCTTTGCTCCAGTAGCCAGACTGGAGGCAATAAGGATGTTCTTGTCCTATGCAACCTATCAAGGGTTTAAAGTATACCAAATGGATGTTAAGTCAGCTTTTCTGAATGGAAATCTGAAAGAAGAAGTCTATGTGGAACAGCCATCAGGTTTTGTTGATTCTATCAAACCTAATTATGTTTATAGACTTAGGAAGGCTTTGTATGGGTTAAAACAAGCCCCTAGGGTTTGGTATGAGACCCTGTCTAGTTTCTTCATTGAGAATAAATTCACAAGGGGGAGAATAGACAAAACTCTATTCCTTAGGGAATCCAGAGGTAAGATCATTCTAGTCCAAATATATGTAGATGACATTATATTTGGGTCTACTGAAAGTGGTCTTTACAGAAAGTTTGCAAAACTAATGCAAGGACAATTTGAAATGAGCAGTATGGGGGAACTTAAGTTCTTCTTGGGTCTCCAAGTTAGACAGACTGAGAATGGATTATCCATATGCCAGTCTAAGTTCACCCTAGAATTGATAAGGAAGTATGGTATGGAATCATCCAGTACCATGAAAACTCCTATAGGGTCAAGTATGTCTCTTAGCAAAGATGATGCAGGGAAACCTGTAGATGAGACTTTGTATAGAGGGATAGTTGGCTCCCTATTGTATTTGACTGCAAGTAGACCAGATATCATGTATGCTACATGTGTCTGTGCTAGGTACCAAGCATGCCCTAAAGAATCTCACTTGACAGCAGTCAAAAGAATTCTGAGATATCTTAAGGGCGCTTCTTATCTAGGCCTTTGGTACCCTAGGAATGGAGACTTTGAACTGACAGGTTATTCAGATGCAGATTTTGCAGGCTGCAAGGAAGATAGGAAAAGTACAACAGGCACCTGTCAATTCCTAGGTGGAAGACTGATATCATGGAGTAGTAAGAAGCAAACAAGTGTGGCTATCTCCACAGCAGAATCAGAGTATGTTGCTGCAGGAAGTTACTGTGCTCAACTTCTGTGGTTTCAACATCAACTAGAAGACTATGGTATACAAGTAAGTAGAACACCTTTATTTTGTGATTCTACTAGTGCTATTTCTATTGCAAACAATCATGTCTCCCATAGTAGGACTAAGCACATAGAAATAAAATATCATTTTCTAAGAGAACATGTGGAAAAAGGAGATATTTCACTAGAATATATAAATACAGATAATCAACTAGCTGACATGTATACTAAGCCCTTAGATGAAACCAAATTCAATAGGTTCAAAATTGAATTAGGTATGATAAACTTAGAATAAGTTTTCAAAATTGGCTAAGTAAAATGGTGTCGACACACAGAGTTGTCCGTGTCGACACAGAAAAGTAGTGTCGACATTTCAGAGAAATGGTGTCAACACATCTAGACAGTCTGTGTCGACACTTAAGAGAATTAGTGTCGACACATAAATAGTAGGTGTCGACACATCCAAGGTGGTGTCGACACTTAGGATTTACTCAACATTAGTCTGGTAAAGTCTCGACTAAGTGTCGAGATAAGCGGTGTCGACACATAAACAAGTGTCGACACATATATTCTGTCGACTATACTTGTGTCGACACATAGTTGTCGAGACATTATAAGTCTGTGTCGACACTTTTCAATAGTGTCGACACAATTGAAGTATTTTGATGCGCCCTTTCATCTTCGATTCTAGAAAGGTATAAATAGGTTTTCGCCATTGTCTGTCGACACGCTCACCAAAGTTTCGAGACCAAACTTGTGTGTCGACATCTCCCTTCTCTAATTCAAATTTCTTCAAACCCTAATGGCGCCCAAGCTAGAAGAGAATGTGAATGAAGGATATGAACTCCTACGGCATGCTTTTGATGACGCGGAACCAGAGATCAAAGGCGTGATAACCCTAATAGAAGAGACAGGGTTAGAATTTCTTGTTTCCGAGCCGACCAAGATATGGAAGAAAGAAGTCCTGGAATTTCTGAATGCAGCATCACTAGATGAATCAGGACTTAAGATTAAGTCAAGAGTTCATGGGGCCAAGGTGAAGGTCTCTCCTAAGAGTCTGAGAAAGGTACTACAACTGCCAAGAACTAAGGAAGAAGAAGATGTTTTTGCTTCTAAGACTAGAGAAGCATTAACATGGTGTGGACTGGACTCCAACATGAAAATAGGATCTGTTTTCAACAGAAAGGGAATCAATATGCAAGGCAAATTCTTATCTGAAATTGTTGGCAAGGTTATCTTGAGCAAGCCTGGAGGGCATGACAGAATATCAGCTCATATGTTTAGTCTAATGACAAGAATTATCTTCAAACTAGAAACTGATTGGTCTGCAGTTGTGTTTGAGAAGATAAAAGAGAGTATGAAAAAGCCCAATTTGGGTAGGATTCTAAGTCTTTACCTGGCTGGTAGTATACCAGAGGTCATGAGTCAAGCAGCTGGAACTAAGATTAACCACATGAGGAGAATGGATTTGAGAATCTTCTCTAGGTGGGATAGAGTCTTGACCAAGGAAATGCCAACTCCTGAGAAGGAAACACCCCTGAAGAAGAAGAAGAAGAAGACAGCCCCTGTGGCTCAAGAATCCTTAAGCAGCTTTGAAGATCAAGTTGTTTTTACTCCTGATGAGGAAGACACTGGAAATACTGGACAATCTCCAGCAGGACAAGAAGAAGTACAGAGGTAGGGGGAGCTACCACCAGCCAGCCCAACTCACCTGGATCCACTCCAGGGGGAGCCTCTACTGGTGGATGAGTTTACTCCTCTAGAAAGTGAAAGATCTACACAAACCATTCTTGAGGTAATAACTGAAATCAACAAATTAGATTTCTCTATTGAAAATGAAGATATGACTGACAGATTGTCTGATGTTACTCAGCAACCTCAGATTCATAGTCAACTCCAAGATGTTGTCATGGAGGATACATCTGTTGTTACGCAAGTGGTTGATGAGATTAGAGATTCTCCACCCCATCATCAACAGGAATTTACCTTAGAAGAATTGTTCCCTGACCTTCTCCAAACAGACTTTGAGAAAGAAAGTGCTGCTGCTGAGGGGGAGATAGTAATTATTGAGGGGGAGCATGTGGAGATTATAGAAGAAAATGCAAGCAAAGAACCTGAAATGCCAAAGGATGCTGAGCAGGTTCCTAGGACTAACAAGGATTTACCTTCAAGCCCTAAGGACAGGGTTGATATTGCTACTACATCTGCATCTGAAGATGAAGAGGCTGTAAGAGCCAAGAAAAGTAAATTCCAAGTCTTTAAGAGAAGGAGCCAGAATTATAAGAAAGCTTTACAAACAATTGCACCACAGCCTGCACCACAGCCTGCCCCAACTACTGACTACAGTTCACTGATGGTGGCATTGCAGATAAAGCTGGATGAGCAAAGACAAGCTTTGCAATCTTATATGGATGAAGGGCATAAGTCATTGCAATTTGATCTGGCCCAAGATATTAAGTCAATCAGATTTGAAATGAATCTGAAAAAGAAAGATATGACTGACTGCTTCCATAAGGGAGGAAATGCAGTAGTCTATCTGGCCACACATCAAGAGAAATTGAAGACAAAACTTGAAGAGCTTGAAGTGAAGCAAGGCTATGTCCTAGAGAATCAGATCAGGATGAATGACAATTTGACAGCTTCACACAATGCAATAGTAACTGAAATGAAGACTATAGCAACTGCCCAGAATGCAGCCCTGACCACTGCCAAAGAAGAATTTGGCAAAGCATTGCAAGAGATCCTAACTGTTGTTACTACTGCACTTCAGGATTCCCAGAAGTTAATAACTGAAAAGCTCCAAAGGTTGAAACCTTTCTACAAAGATGGAGTAAATTATTTGAATGCACAGATAAGATTTCAGAAAGATGAACTGAGGGATCACATTGAAAGAGAAGTCATAAAGGGAGAGAGGGTGTTAGTCAAAGCCAGCTCTGATCATGCAAAGTGGATTTCAAATTCCATCAGAGCCACCCTTGGATGTCCTCCATTATGTGATGATGACAATGTGGCAGAGTCTGGTATTAATACTGCTTATCTTGGAGGGGAGCAAGCTGAAGTGGCTCAAGTAATATACCCTCCACCAGACTTTGATATGATACATCAAGATATACAGATAATGTATAGCCCTCCTGAGGGAATTCAACATGTCATCCTTGAGAAAGTGGTTCAGCCAGTGCCAGAGGCAATTCTGAAAGAACAAGAAGCTTTGCTGAAGGAACAAGAGACTCAATTGTCTAAGAAGAGATTCAGAGAGCAAGTTGAACTTAGGCCTGATTTTGAACAGTGGGGCCCCACTTCCAGGAATATTATCTTGACTGCATGGAAGGCTGCCAAGGACAATATCTAGGATAGAAACAAGTGGTATTCTGAACTGGAGTGGAGGAAGCATGAGTCAAGGCAAGAGGCTATTGTGCAGTATAGAAGAAAGGCAAAGATGGGAAAGCAACCTCCTAATGCACAGGAACCAAGCAAGTACTTTCCAAAGCCATATCATTACTTTGAAAGGCAGAAGATCAAGGCTGAAGAGCAGAAAAAGAAGGATCTTAAAGGGAAGAAGCCTGCTGTTGCTGAATATGCTGAAGCCCCAGTCCAAGCAAAGATACAATCTGGAAAGGGCATTGTAATCAAAGAACCTGAGCAGCAATAGGATAGAATTTTTCTTAAGTTTACTTTGTGTAATCACTTGCATTAAAACATTATGTAAACTTTTGAATGATTCAAATGTTGAAGTTGTTAGAACAATGTGATATATGTTAAATCTATTACATTAATGTTCTGAGAAATTTGAGTATGCATGTTTTGTTTATACATGTTTATGTACTTACCCTGTTACATAATCTTGTTTTACATCATACTGTGAATTTGTTATGTATGGTGTATATCATTGACTAAGGGTTATGGCTTCTCCAAATAAGGGGAGATTGTTGGGTACAATGGGATAAATGTACCTGATTTGAAGAAGCCTCACCCTACTCATTGATATACATCATGGTGTATTTGATGTATTTTGAGTTACCTTGTGCAGGTTAAGTAATTGCAGGGAAAGCTGAAAAGTTTCTAAGTCCATGTGTCGACACCAAGAAGAAAAGTGTCGACACTTAAGAAGACTTGTGTCGACACTCAGAGAAGCAGTGTCGACACTTGGAGTAATTGTGTCGACACCAGGAATGCAGAGTCGACACCAGAAGGAAAGTGTCGACACATACAGGCTGTGTCGACACTCAATGAAGAAATGTCCAGAGAAGCTGTGTCGACACTTAGAAGCAGTGTCGACACCCAGAAGAACTTTTTCGACATCAAAAGTGTCGACACTTGGAGGCTGTGTCGACACTCAGCAACACTTCAACAAAGTTTAAGTACATGTGTCGACAAAAAGGAGATGTGTCGACACTCAGCCAAAGTCTCAACACATGAAGAAAGTGTCGACACTAGGAGGCTGTGTCGACACTCAGCAAATTCCAATGAAGTCCAAGTACAAGTGTCGACACTAAGAAAATGTGTCGACACTCAGCAAGTATCAACACAGAAGGCATGTGTAGACACCAAGAAGATGTGTTGACACTTAACAAGTTCAACATAAGAAGATATGTCGACACAAAGGAGTTGTGTCGACACTTACAAGAAATCAACTAAGTATCAAAGAAGAAGGACTTGTGTCGACACACAGGATCAGTGTCGACACATGTTGAAGAAGCAGTGTCGAGAAGCATATTCTACAACACAAGGAGTTGTGTCGACACCATGAAGGCTAGTGTCGACACTTAGTCTACTTGTGTCGACACTTAGTCTATCAGTGTTGACACTTAAAGACTGACTGTCTCGACACTTTCAGATAGTTATAGAAAATTCAAGAAGTGACTGGATGACATGACAGCTGCCATTCCAGCCGCTCTACTGCAACTGTCAGAGCTGTCAGAAAGCTGTTAGGAACCGGATCAGCCGGTCACCATGAAGAAAGTCTATATAAAGGCTTATTCTGTCAACAGCAGAAGATGATCAACACATCAAAGAGGTGTGATCAATGAATCATTGAAGTACAACACAATTAGAAGAAGACCTTCAAGTGAAGATCTAAGAAGTTGGAGAGAGAGAGCTCCTTCCAAGAAGACAGGTGTTGAACCAGGATGTGAAGAAAAGTTTCAGACTGAGTTCTGATTCTTAAGTTAGCAGTGATTGAAGATCAGCTGCATTGAGACTCAACCCTATTGTGTTCTAAATTCAAGAAGCTTTGAAGGAATCCAAGGAAGGTTGATCTCAGCAAAGTTCTTCCAAGAACTCATCAAGAAACTTGTCAAATTTACTCTCTCATTCTGAGTTGTGGGTTAATATTTTGTAATCATAATTTCTTGTAGGATCCTAAGGGATCTGAGTTCGAAGCCTGAAATTATAAAGGCTGAGTGGTAGGGCCTGTGTTCCTGAGTGTAGAAGATTGATTTCTCTGAGTGTAGGCCTTGTTGGGGGCTGAGTGTAGGCCTTGTTGAAGGCTGAGTGTAGGTCTTGGTGAAGACTGAGTGGTAGGGCTTTGAGCCTGAGTTGTAGGAACTTGTTTGGGGTTCTGAGTGTAAGATCTGAGGATCTGAGGAATAGTGTAGGAGTTTGGCCGAATCTAGTACACTGCTAGATAGGCGAAGGGGGAAAGTGGATGTATCCAGACCTTGGGGAACCACTATAAAACTGTGTGTACTCTGTTGTGTATGATTCTGTGGTTGATGTTTTATGTTCTGTGAAATCTGTGATTAAATATGCCTAAAAGTTTATAAAGATTAAAGTCACCTATTCACCCCCCCCCCCCCCTCTAGGTGATTAGGTATAATTTCTTTCAACTGTAATTTAACTCATACCTGTCACCACGTCCGCTTGCTTTATGGCCTCTTGCAGACCAAGGTTATAGACTCTAGGCTAGGCTGGAGCATGATGGGACGCGGTTGACTCCACCACCTTCCCTTTCTCCTCATAGGTCGCTCCAGGCTTCCTCTCGGACTTTGCACGTCCGCTCCAACACTCACGAGCAAAATGCCCCGTCTTTATAGAGTTGTAACAAGCTCCTGGGACTCGACTTGTAGTTGCTCCCGACGCATCAGCCGAAGGGGCTGAGTTCGAAGTCCTCCGCTTCTTGTTCCATCTGCGGAAACTTGACTTGGCATTTGGCACCTTGAACACAGACTTCTTTTCTCCTGGGTCCTTCTTCTCTTAAGCTTTCTTCGCAACCTTTTCCAACGATCGGGCCGAATTGACCAAGGCTAGGAAGCCTTGCGCCTTAGGCCCAGCAAATAGTAACTATAGATCGTCGCGTAGACCCTCATAAAATCGGTTGGACTTCCTCTCATCTTCCGTAAACATAGCCCCGGCATAACGACCCAACCGTGTGAACTCGTGGAGGTACTCGTCCACGCTTCTAGCTCCCTGAGTCAACCCAAGAAATTGGTTCTCCATCTCAAGCTTCTGAGCAGAGGGTGCAAATCTGGCTAGGAACAATCTTGAAAATTCCTCCATAGGCACATCAGCAAGTTTCCTACCCACTAAGAGATGAAACTCCAACTCATCCCACCACAGCCTCGCTTCACCCATCAAAAGAAAAGTCGCTATGGTGGTCTTCTGTCACTCCTCAGTTAACGTGGCTGTCATAACCCTCTTTATCGAAGAGAGCCAGTCCTCCGCTTGAGCTGGCGTTCCAACCCCATCGAACCTCGGAGGATTAAAGCCCAATACATACTTAAGCTGCTTCTCCGTAGCTCTCCTCGGCTCTACCAGATCAACTGTTGCGCGCTCCACCACTCTCAGCTCTGCTGCCCTAACCGGTTCTTGCTCATTCGTAGGAGGTACGCGATGCATTTGCCCTGCAGGTTGGGCATTTATCATTGCAAATACGGCTTCAGCCACCATCCTGATGGTTTCCACTGAAGGAGGTGTAGTAGGCACGTCCCTTGGTGCACTACTTTCCGCTGATTGCGGACGTTCTGACCGACCAGCACCGCTCCTAGCTTCCTATAATAGCAAAGACACGCGATTAGATGACAAACAAATTGCTAAAATAAATCATTGGAACACTCAAATTCCACAAAATAAGTGTATTTTCATTCCTAAGTGGACATTCATGGGTTCTTTTTGATGTTATAACGATGACGCACACATGTGCTCACCACCCCTTAAAAGAATTCGCCCACGAATTCATTTAAGCCTGACCGTAACCAGAAGTCTGATACCAAATTGTAACACCCCCATCTATCGCATGGCATATAACAGAAGGTACAGCTGGAACCCTACGCCATATACCACAGACAGTCGGAAGGGTTACCAAATGAATATTCAAACCATCCAATTAAGACTACTCGTCCTACACAGAGCATTCTAGCAGAAGCTTTTAAAGTTGAAAGAACCCAAATCTTAAATCCAATACATATGAATGTCCACGACCACAACCACAGGAATGAACCCAAATACACTGAAAAGGTACATGGCCTTATGGCCTTACAGATGTTCACTTAATAAAAACATGTCTTACATACATCGGCTCGCAGGCCGGCCACACATGATAGAAGTAAAAACAACTATTCTACGGCCTTCTAGGGCCAGCACAGCAACATGGGCTCCAGCCCGCTATTTGGCACTTGGCTTCGCAGCACCTGCAAGCACATTCCACCGCACGGTGGCAAACAAAGCAACGGTCAGCTAAAAGCCGACCAAATTATAACAACCCCGCCCCTTACTCGGGACGGCGGTGCTCTTTTCCTGCATAACATTAGCCCAATAAAACAATAAAGCACAATTATACTACGCCACAGGTGTAGCCGTGCACGGCCAAACACCCTTTGCACTCAGGGCATATTAATGGTGAGTCCTGACATATCAGTGTCTCCACCACCATCCCAAAGATGGCAACCAAATGAGCATTTTAGCCTTTCTGACCCTGTCTAGTCTAAGGCTCCCGACTATGCCAACGGGCAGTCCCCTTTTCGGGTCTCTCGCAGCGAACCACATAGCCTAGGTCCAATTCCACTTGCCTATTGCTCAACCGTGTAGTTCACATTAAGACGTACGCACGAGCCAAGCTTCTCTCGGATCCCAACATTTTCCAAACAATCACATAACCTAGTTATGTTCAAGATCGGTTCCCAGACCGCCAAGTTAGCAGAACACGTTTCTACTCAGTTTTCCGAGTGCGCCTTGAAGCTAACCTCCAAGGATCCCTGCTGCAATCTACCGCGTAGAAACCCGAAAAACCCAAAGCACGGAGTTTTCTCCGGCAAAACATACCAAATGCAAAATCACCGATCCAGACAATACACGTCCGGGTAGGCTTCACACACAATGCCTATGCCCGTACTTACGATTCCGGACTCTATATGCAACACAAGGGGGACTATTCACATTAACCCCAAGGAACACCACGCACTCACCGCACACTTGCGGGAGAGGGATTCCCTATGCAGAAAGAAAGAGCTTCACATGCTCAAGTAGAGAATCGTTACCCTTGTAGTCTGTTTTGGCGCCATGGAAAAACTATACGGACAGAACTCTTCGCAACGAACTTTCCTCCACGGATCCGCTCTCAGATTTCGAAACGGTGCTCCGATGCTCCGCCGGCGGCCAGAAACCTCCTTCTTCTTCCTCTTCTCTCTAACACCTTGGAAAGAGAAAGCCTTAGAGAGAAATTAGGGATTAACTCCCCTATTGCCGGCCTTAACAGAGCAGGAAATCATCTGGGTCGTTGGATCTTAATTAAAGAAAACGAACGGCTCAGATCCGTTCAAAAATCTCCAGACCTGGGCCAAACACGGCTTGGCACACGGCCGTGTCCCAGGCCGTGTGCCTCGATCCAGGGACGATCGTCGAACACAGAAAAGACACACGGGCTCAGACACGCCCATGTCCGGGGGCGTGTCACGCATAACTGCCACGCCAACCGACACGACCCAACTGCACACGGGTACTGACATGGGTAGGCACACGCCCGTGTCCAATGACACGCCCGTGTCATCTAGCCGTGTTCCTGGCCGTGTTCTTCCCGGGATAAAAACGACCAAAAATCACCAGCCAGACACGGCCTTGGAGACGCCCGTGTCCTAGGTCGTGTACCCCTATACAGGCACCAAAAATCCCTTTTTTCGCAACCGACTCAAATACAATTTTCGGGACGTTACATCTTACATCTACAATCATCCTCTACCTATGTTTTGTGACAACAAGGCCGTTATATACATTACCAAAAATCCGGTCTTCCATGAGAGAACAAAGCACATTGAAGTCGACTGCCACTTTATTCGGGAAGAGATTTTGAAGAAACAAATTTGTACTTCATTCGTCACCTCCGATAAAGAGCTGGCAGATATTTTCACCAAGCCGGTGTCCGCCTCCTTTCTTCACATTTGCGACAAGCTGAGCATGATCGACATATATGCTCCAGCTTGAGCGTAAGTGTTGCTGTATGGAGATCGGGCGGTCTGGCGGTTTGGAGACCGACCGGTCTGTCGGTTTCTCCCCTGCGGTCTGGTGGCTGGGTTGTTGTTGTGGTTATCCGGGCGGGCTGACGGTTTGTCCCAGGGGGCTTGGATACCGGGCGGTTTGGCGGTCTCCTATGGCGGCTTGTGCTCTCTTTCTTGTGGTGGTCGGGCGGTTAGCCTATTCGTCTAACCGCGCGGCTTGTTCGGCGTATTTTATGTTAAACCTCTTACACCTGTAATTATTTAATCCCACATTGCTTAATTGTAATCTCTCTCATCTCCTTCATTCTATAAAATGGAGGCTATACCTTTGTAATAGACACATTTTTGGATAATAAAGTTTTTGTTACTCCAATTTTTCGGTCTCTTGTTTTTTGTTCGCACAGTCTGCCAATAGCGACAACAACATTTTTTTTATTCTTTGGGTATAAATAGAAGTGTTTAGGGTTTCTTCTATAGTGAGTTGCTATTCATTATGTCAAAAGTACACGAGCTGCACTGTGCGAAAAGACGGAAGTCCTAGATCCAGACAAAAGTAATTCCGCCGATCCCACCGCTGTCGCTGATCCCAATCCCGACAAGTGTCACTCTCGCCTCTCCTTTAACAGATCTAGCAATCTGTGGAGATGTTGAGTGTCCTCTCCCGACCTAGTGCTTGTTCGACAAGTAGCTACGGGTTCTCCCGATCGTGTGAATTTCCTGTAGAGCCGCGGATATTATTTCTATGCTCAGAACTCAAGCCAATAAATGGCCGGCCGAATTTTTCTGGAGCATCTTGGTTGAGTATAGACTCAATCCCTCAAAGTTAATTTTATTTACATCATGCTTTACTTCTTGATTCATGAATATTGTTAGATCCAAACTTTTTGGGTTTTCTTGTTCTCTTTTTCCGCTGCATGCACAAATGTTGTGCTCTCTTGTAAAACCGATCAGTGGTATCAGAGGGAGGTTTCCGACAATATTCATCATTTCAGAAGTTGCTAAATCCATGACGTATAGATCTGGAGATTTTAGAAGTGTTCTAAAATGCCTAAATCTATTCTTGGAATCACACCAAGAATGCATGTGATTTATTTGTTTTTACTCCTTAATAGTAACTGTCACTCTTGTTGGTTTGTGAAACCAAGTGTGTTGTAGATTTTGAATCTCACACATAAAGTGAAGAGCTTGTCTACTGCGTAAGTGGAGTTCATGTTGCTCATTCCAGTGTATGTAAATCTGAAGATTTAGAAGTGTTCTAGATATTCAGATTTAGCTCAGCTCATCAAGTGTTGATGATGATATTATTGTGCACATCTGGGATGCATTAGTATTATGATTGCTGCTATTTCATTCTGTGGATGTGCACATTGGTTAAGTGTTAACCGCGATTAAAAAGTTAATCAAATATCAAAATCCCTTAAGCAATATTAAGTGTTCGGATGCCTTCCGATGGTTGACACTCTTCCTGCCTCGTTCGATGAAGTGTGGGCTTGCCAATGCAAGGTGCATTAATCTATCTTGTAAGGGTACGAGCCGATATTTGTGATATTCCACTGTGGACATCAGATCAAGCTTAACTAGGTGACCTCAAATGTTTAGTGTCGAGAGGCATAGGATTGGCATGCATCATATGACGGATGTAAATAAAGAGTTATTCACCAACTATACAAGAATTGCATTGTGTTGCAATTGGCAAGTGTTGCCTGCCTAAATAACTGCATTGTGAGAGAAAAGCCAAAGTTGACTCATAGAGTTAGTGAAATATGGATCTTGTCCACTAAGAGGGTTACTCGCATAAACTCTTCGAATTTATATCAAAGGTTATCACTTTGATAAAAATAGTGAGAGTTATTTTAATTAAAGCCCTAATTGAAAGATAAGTTATATTTTGAAATGCAGTACTAATTTGCTTTGATTGATCCTTGTAAAATTTCCATGGAAAGTTATTCACATCCCACCTTATGCCTCTGAGCGATCTTTGAGAAGGAAAGCTGAGTGGGACTAATTATTTGGACTAGTAAAGGAGCTTGAGAATTATTCTCAGGTAAGAGTGCAAGCTCAATGTTTTGGAAGAGGTGACCCCGAATGAGCCTACCGGGAATGCGTCCCGTGTTGATAAGGATGCTTATAAGAAGTATCTTAATGACTCCTTAGACGTCGAATGTCTCATTCTAGCAACCATGAACTCTGAGCTCCAAAAGCAACATGAGAACATGGGTTTCAAGGATATTGACGAGCATCTCAAGAAAATGTTTTAAGAGCAAGCTCGTCAAGAGAGATTCGATGTCACTAAGGCATTATTCTAGTGCAAGATGGGATCTCGGGACCTAGTAGGGACTCACGTACTCAAGATGATTAGGTATATAGAGAATCTTGAAAGACTAGGGTTCCCTCTAGGCCAAGAGTTGGCCACAGACCTGATCCTGCAATCATTGTCTGATAGTTATAAGCAGCTCGTCATGAACTATAACATGAATGAAATAAACAAGACACTGCCCAAGCTCCTAGGCATGTTGTGAACTGTTGAGATCAACATAAAGAAGGCCAAGCCTGCTAGCCCCATATTGATGGTACATAAAGACAAGGGCAAGGACAAGGGATTTAAGAAGACAAAGGTAGGCCTATGTCTGCTTTGGTGCCCAAGTCTTTTGCACTGAAAAAGAAAGGTACAAGAAAAGTGGGAAAGTGCCACCATTGTGGCAAGGCTGGTCATTGGATAAGGAACTATCCTTCATGTATTGAGGGTCTGTAAAGGATGAAGGGAGGTATGACTTCCGCTTCAGGTATTTATGTTATAGAGATAAACATTTTCACTCCTTCATCCTATGTATTCGATACCGAATGTGGTTCTCACATTTGTATAAATGTGCAGGAACTGGAAAGGAGAAGAATACTAAGTAAATGAGAGGTGGACCAACGCTTGGGCAATAGAGCAAGAGTTGTTGTTGTCGCTGTGGGTGTTTACCGTCTTGCTTTGACCAATGGGCTTATAATAGAACTAAATAGCTGTCATGTTATTCCTTCCATAACTAGAAACATTATATCTATTTTGTGTTTGGACATGATTGGATATTCTTTTATTATAAAGAATAATTGTTGTTCTATATTTAAGAATGATGTTTGTTATGGTGTAGCCCAAATGTTTAATGGTTTATATGTTTTGAACTTAGACCATCTGATCTATAGTATAGAAAATACTAAAATACTAAGAACGAATGATTCGAACCCTACGTATCATTGGCATTGTCGTTTGGGCCATATAAAGGAGAAACGTATATCCAAACTCTATAGAGATGGACTATTGGACTCATTTGATTATGAATCATTTGATAGATGTGAATCTTGTTTGTTATGGAAGATGACTAAGGTCCCTTTCACTGGAAACAATGACAGGGTTGATGATCTCTTGGGTATAGTACATAGTGATGTATGTGGACCCATGAGTTCTATGGCCAGAGGTAGGTACTTCTACTTTGTTACATTTACTGATGATTTCAGTAGATACGGATACGTGTATCTTATGAAGTGCAAATCCGAAACCTTTGAAAAGTTCAAAGAGTTTAAGAACGAAGTAGAGAACTAATTGGGTAAGAAGGTTAAAGCACTCCGATCTGATCGAGGTGGTGAATACCTAAGTCATGAATTCCGTGATCATATGTGAGAGTGTGGTATTGTATCACAGCTCACTCCACCTAGAACACAGCGACATAATGGTGTGTCTGAGCGTAGGAATCGTACACTATAGACATGGTGAGATCAATGATGAGTCATGCAGATATGCCTGTTTCTTTTTGGGGTTTTGCACTAGAAATTGCTGCTTTTACATTAAAATGTGCTCCAACGAAAGCACTTCTAAGGTCACCATATGAGATATGGACTGGGAAGCGTCCTAGTATGTCGTTCTTTAAGGTTTGGGTTGTGAGGCAAACGTATGACGTCAAATGCTTGACAAGCTAGAACCCAAATTAGATAAGTGTTATCTTGTGGGGTATCCTAAGGAAACTAAAGGGTACTATTTCTATCTACTGTCCGAGGGCAAAGTGTTTGTCGCGAGGACTGGTGTCTTTCTTGAGAAAGAGTTCTTAAGTAGAAAGACTGCCAGGGTAGAACTTAAAGAAGTTCATGAACCACAAAACATTAATGAGCTGGAATCAGAACCTGAGATAAGACTACAAGTTGTTATAGCTAGAGAACTTGCTCAAGAAACACAAGTTCCACGTAGATCTGGTAGACCAAGGTTTGAGCCTGAGAGATATAAATTTCTCGTATCTTAAATATGTAATGTATTGCTTATGTATCATAGTGATGAGCCTGCAACCTATCAAGAGTCTATGAGTGGACTGGACTCCGAGAAGTGGCTTGAGACCATGAAATCTGAAATTAACTCCATGTATGAAAACCAAGTTTGTACCTTAGTGGAATAACCTGAAAGGGTATGACCCATAGGGTGTAAGTGGGTCTTCAAGAAGAAGACCGACATGGATGGGAATGTACAGACATTCAAAGGGTGACTGGTGGCTAAAGGTTTCAAGCAAATTCTTGGTATTGATTATGATGAGATCATTTCCCCTATTGCCATAATTAAGTCCATCAGAATTCTGCTTGTTATTGCTGCGTATTATGACTACGAGGTCTGGCAGATGGATGCCAAAATGGCTTTCCTAAATGGAATCCTCCTTGAGGAAGTGTACATGACACAACCCGAGGGTTTTGTATCTCCAGGTGAAGCCACTAAAATATGCAAGTTTTAGAGATCCATTTATGGATTAAAATAGGCTTCTAGAACTTTGAATCTTCATTTTGATGAAAAGATCAAAGAGTTTGGTTTTATAAAAAATTAGGATGAACTGTGTGTTTACAAGAGGATTAGTGGCATCATAGTTGTCTTCCTGATATTGTATGTGAATGACATACTGCTTATCGGGAATGACAAACTAACCCTACAAGTTGTTAAGAACAACCTAGGAGACTGCTTTTCTATAAAGGACTTGGGTAAAGCGACCTTTATACTTGGTATTAAGATCTATAGTAGATCAAAGAAGTTGTTGGGTTTGACCCAAAGTACATAGATTGACAAGGTGTTGAAGCGGTTCAGCATGCTTGAGTCCAAGAAAGGATTTTTACCCATATCTCATGGTGTGAGTCTCTCTAAGGACTAGTGTCCTAAGTCTTGTGAAGGTAAGGACCGCATGAAGTTGATTCTATATACTTCGACAATTGGGTCAATCATATATACAATGATATGTACTAGACCCAATGTCTCTTATGCCTTGAGCATGACTAGCAGGTATCAGTCTGATCCGGATGAAAGTCACTGGATTATCGTTAAAAATATCCTGAAGTACTTGTGAAGGACTAAGGATATGTTCTTGGTATTTGGTGGAAAGGAAGTGCTTGTTGTAAAGGGTTACACAGATGCTAGCTTACAGACTGATAGGTACTACTTAAAGTCTCAGTCAGGTTTAATATTTTGCCTAATGGAGGTGCTGTTAGCTGGAAAAGTTCCAAGCTGAAAACACTTGCTGATTCTACAACTAAGGCTGAGTATATTGCCGCTTCAAATGTAGTGAAGAAGGCTGTATGGGTTAGGAAATTCATTGGCAAGTTAGATGTAGTTCCTATCATTGTTCATCCCTTAGATCTCTACTGTGACAATAACGGTGCAATTGCACTTGCTTCGGAAACTAGATCTCATCAGCACTCCAAGTACATACTTCGGCGGTTCCATCTAATTCGAGAGATTGTCGATCGAGGAGATGTGAGCATTAGCAGAGTGCCAACTGAGGAGAATATTATGGATCCACTAACAAAGCCTCTCGTACAGAGAAAGCATGATGGTCATGTTAGATCTATGGGTATACGATACCTGAATGATCAACTCTAGTAGGAGTCTTGTGGATTGTATGTTTGTTGGCTATAATATTTCATTTGATGAATAAAGTATTTTATGCATTTCATTTATATATTTGGTACGTTCTTTTATTATGTTATTATTTCTATTGTGATAGAGTAGTTAACTAAATAAATGCCCTTAGAGTTTGAAAGATATGGTACCTAAACACCTAGAGGGGGGGTGAATAGGTGACCTAATTCTTTTTAAGACTTTAATGGCAGCAATCAGTTATATCACAGAATCTATACTACTTTTGCACAGCAATCACACAAGCATTCACAATCACAGCACAATCACAGCAGACACAAGGCTTTATAGTGGTTCCCCAATCTTTGGGTACATCCACTTTCCCCCTTCGCCTATCTAGCAGTGTACTAGATTCGGCCAAACTTCTCCACTAGCTCAGAACCCAAATTGGTTCCTACACCTCAGGCCCAAAGCCCTACAACTCAGCTTTTCCACAAAGCCTACACTCAGCCACAAAGGCCTACACTCAGCCAACAAGGCCTACACTCAGCCAATAAGGCCTACACTCAGAGATTTCAATCTCCTACACTCAGGCTCTCAAGCCCTACCCTCAGCCTTTATAATTACAGGCTTACAATTCACTCAGATCCAAAGGATCCTACAAGTTAAAAAATGAATTACAAATGTTAACTCAACAACTCAGAAACAAGAGAGGGGAGTTGAGAGTTTCTTGATGAGTTCTTGGAAGAACTCAGCTGGATTCAATCTGACTTAGCTTTCTTCAAAGCTTCTTGAGTAGAACTGAATAAGAATGAATCCTCTTGCAGTTGATCCTTGATCTCTGCTTCTTAAGATCCAGAATATATCTGAACCCTTCTTCTCAGCCAAGTTCCAAAGGCTGATTTCTTGGATGGAGCCCTCTCTCTCCAACTTCTTAGATCTGCACTTGGACAGCTAGATCTTCTTGTGTTGATACTCTGTGTACCACTTTAATAACTACTTGAACAATAATCTGATCAACAGTTTCTGTAATTTGTATGAGCCTATTTATAGGCCTTCTTCATGGTAACCGGCTGGTCCGGTCCATAACTGAATTCTGACATCTCTGACAGGTGTTGTAAACCGGCTGGAACGGCAGCTGTCAAGTCATCCAATCAATTCTTGAAAATCTCTAACTGTCTGATAGTGTCGAGACTTTCTGTCTTTAAGTGTCGACACTTATAGGCCAAGTGTCGACACAAGTTGTGTAAGTGTCAACACAAGTCTACAAGATGTCGACACAACTTCTTGTATGTCTCGACACAGATTCTTCTTCATGTGTCGACACTGAAATTGAGTGTCGACACAAGTACTTGATCTTCTGTAACTTGCTGAATTCTTCTAAGTGTCGACACATCTCCTTTGTGTCGACACAACTTCTTGTGTTGAATCTATTAAGTGTCGACACTGCTTCTTGGTGTCGACACATAGTCTTCTATGTTGATACTTGCTGAGTGTCGACACAGCTCCTTGTGTCGACACTTGATTCTTCTGTTGAGACTTCAGCTGAGTGTCGACACATTCCCTTAGTGTCGACACTTGTACTTAGAATATTTTGTTGATCTTTCTGTTCTTTGCTAAGTGTCGACACAGCTCCATGTGTCGACACTTTCTTCAAGTGTTGAGTCTTCTGTTGAGTGTCGACACATTGTTCTTGGTGTCGACACTTTCTTCAAGTGCTGACTCTTCTGCTAAGTGTCGACACATTGTGCTGGGTGTCGACACTTGTACTTAGTCTCTGCAGACTTTTGCTGAGTGTCGACACAGCTTCAAGTGTCGACACTTTCTGGTGTAAACACAGCTTCACTGGGTGTCGACATAGCTCCTTGTGTCGACACTTTCTATCTGCACTTTTCTTCACTGAGTGTCGACACAGCTCCTTGTGTCGACACTTTGTGTCTGGTGTCGACTCTGCATCCCAGGTGTCGACACAATGACTCCAAGTGTCGACACTGCTTGCATGGGTGTCGACACAAGTCTTCTTAAGTGTCGACACTTTCCCTCTGGGTGTCGACACATGGACTTAGAAACTTTTTGCTTCAGTCCAGTAATTACTTAACCTGCACAAGTAAACTCAACATACATCAAATACATTATGATGTATATCATTGAGTTGGGTGAGGCTTCTTCAAATCAGGTACATTTAACCAATGTACCCAATAGAGTTCTTTCTTCCATAGGTCAAGTAGTGACTTGAATGTGAGAACCTATGATCCCAGAAACTTCATTCTTAAAGGTCCCTGATCGTTGTATCATCTTAGAAGCTAAGGGCGATGATAATACCTTTAAGACTACCATGTGCGTTGATTGATGACACATCCTCACGTGTAATAATATTATGATATCAAGTCATCACTTGGGTACGTATTATGAACAAGTTGTAATGGACATACCCATCATAATAATACTTTGTGGATTGTTATATAAACTTCTCACAAGTATGGCTCAAGTGGCAGTGGTGTTTGTAGTCCTTTGACCTGAAGTCACAACATTCATCAAGTGAGGAAGAGCATGCTTTGATGCTATCAAAAGTCCAGTCTTGAGAAAGTTGGATGATAAATGTGGTTATTAGGTACGTTACGAATCATTTGGGTGTTTGCGTGTGAGAAGAGATGGCATTTGTCCTCCTTTATGACAGGAGTTGCATCCATGGGCCCCTTGATGGAATGAGACTCAAAAATGCATGGCCATGCTTGGTTGAGTCAATATATGATATTGGGCTCACCAATTTCTGGAAGTCCATTCTAGATTAGGAAATTGGGATTAAACCATTATGAGGGTAACACGGTCTATACCTCTAGTTCTATCCGGATGTAAGGGACGAAGGGACATGACAACATTGTAACATTGGTCATAGTGGCTTTTGAGTTTTATAAACTCTTACTATTTGGGGAGAAATGGTGCATTGCTAGATGCCGCTCATTATTTGTGAAGCCTTTGTTTGATACTTTCAAGATCAACTGGGAGACTGTTGTTGTTACCATTATGATCTAGAAGTGAGCAAGCATGTGGCCTCGCTGCTAACACAGTATGAGCCTATCAGGGTCACACATAAGATTGTGGAGAAATTGGGAGATTAGATTTGTATGGTTTTGCTCATATGACGAGTTGAAATTTACTTAGCTCAATCAGACTAAAAGCGTCAAGTACGTTGAGACCACTCAACGCCTTTGTCAATTTAAGCGTTAACTCTATGAATGGCGGTGTTGAGTGAGTTGAATATATTTAACGATTCGTCGAGTCAAAGTATTGATTCGATGAGTATGGCTCTTAAGCGTTGAGCGCATTGACTATACTCGATGATTCGTCGAGTTAAGGAGTTGTTTCGACGAGTCTGAGTCTCAGGCGTTAACTGCGTTGAGCTCACTCAACGCCTTCATCAAGTAAAGAGTTACTTAACAAATCTGGAACTTAGGCATTGAGTGTGTTGAGTGCACTCAACGCTATTCGACGAATCTGGCTTTTGTCATTGAGTGCGTTGAGTGCAGTCAACTCCATTCGACGAATCGTTGAGTATGGCGCAAAAATCATTGAGTGCATTAAGTCCACTTAATGTCTTTGCAAAGTCAAGAATTGACTCAGCTGAGGATGGCATTGAGTTCGTCATGTATCCTATGGATACTCGACGATTCATCGAGTATGTGATGATACTCGACGATTCGTCGTGTATGCTATAGATACCCAACAATTTGTTGAGACAAGCATTGTCTGGTCGAATTTCTAGATTCTAAGTTTGGTTCTGCCAATAGCGATGGGAACTGTTCTGTTTACTCCTTGGGTATAAAAAAAGTCTTTATGGTTTCTTCTATAGTGAGTTACTATTCATTCTATCAAAATCACATGAGCCGCACTAAGCCCTAGATCCCAATGGAATCCGTTCCGTCGATCCTGCCGGCATCGCCGATCCCGGCGAGTGTCGTCGTCGCCTCTCCTCTAACAGATCTATAAATATGTGGAGACGTTAAGTGTCCTCTCCCGACCCAGTGCTTGTTCGACAAGTAGCTACATGTTCTCCCGATTGTGTAGATTTCTTGTAGAGGCACGAATATTATTTCTACACTCAGAACTCAAGCCGCTAAGTTGCTAGCAGAATTTTTCCGGAGCATCTTGGTTGAGTATAGACTCAATCCCTCAAACATAATTTTATTTACAGCATGCTTTACTTCTTGTTTCATGAATATTGCTAGATCCGAACTTTTTGGGTTTTTTAGTTCTCTTTTTCCGCTGCGTGCACAAATGTTGTGTCGTCTTATAAAATCCAACATTGATCTCGTAAAACACTCTCGATGTCTAAGATCGGCTTCGTATTAATCTACTCAACTGATTATATCACACTGTCATTCCTTAAACTATTACCACAATGCGGTAAAGGTCGGTTGTGGTTCACTATGATCTGGTCTAAGTTCCTTTGAGAGTTCAATTAAACCAGCTAGACCACCTTTTTATGGTGGGATGTTACGTGTTCATCATCACCACAATAGAAAAACCGAGGACCTACAAGCCCGAGTCCTTCCAAAGAGCAAATGAAAAAAAGGTTCTTTGTCATCTCCATAAGAACCGACCCCGACTCATTTTAAGGACCAAACAGACAAAGGTCCTTTATCACTACCGAGAGAATGGATCTCGAGCCCTTCTAATTAAGTTAGAGTGGACAAAGATGCCTTTGTACCCCAAAGACAGGAACAAGCCCTAACCCCCCCCCCCCCAATAGATTTCAGTCATCAAGGACCACGAGTCCTCCAACACAACTTACCTAAGGCAGACCCACTAGTCCTTCTGCCCCAACCCATCATACAAAAGCATAAGGCCTAACAAAAAGGCACTCCATGATGTTGTGTTTTCTATACATGAGTTGAACAACACATCATATGTATGCAGTGGAATAAATTAACAAGAAAACCCTAAATAGTAAAAGGATCTTACAATTTCCATGAATCAAGAAATTGATGAATAGTAAATACATAGTACTTGTACGGGGTCAATTCACAAGGTTCGACCAAGATGCACCAAGAAAATCATCTTTTCTATATTAGAATCATATTACAAGTCTTCTTTATTAGTTGAGTCTGAGAATGCAGAAATAATCTGTGTCTTTACGGGATTTCCACAATAATGGGAGAAATGCCTCATCATCGTTGTACGAGGGCAGGCTGGACGGGACGATTGAGGTTGTCATCTCCACGAATTTCTAGGTTCGTTTTCAGGAGAGGATCACCAATGTTAAGGGCTCTAATTCGGAAAGGGGGCACCGCCGACGAGTGTTCGCTGTTCAGAATTTTGGAACAGTTTCGAAAAACCTAAGGCTCGGGAACACCAAAAACGTAATCATCTATTTGAAAATCATATCAATATATAATGTTTAGTTAACTGGGTTCGGCTTTAACATGTGAAAATGTTTTAGTTGTCCTACCTAAATCATGTAGAGGGGGTGAATAGGTGAGTTGTGCGTCTTTTGAGCAATAAAACATTTAACGATCTATTCACAAAAAAATCAACCAAGCAATCGACAGCAAGAATTATAGTGGTTCCCTAACCTTGGGTATATCCACTTTCCACTCACTGATCTAACAAAGCACTAGACTCGGCTACTCCACTAGTCTCGGATTGAAAACAATCCTACACCTCGGAACAACGTTCCTACAACTCGATCCGTAAACTGGATCTACACTCGGAAGATACAACTTCCTACAAGAACTCGAAGAATACAACTCCTACAACTCGTAGAAAGATCTCCTACAAGAATAGAATGAAATAGTAAATACAAACAGTGAATTATTCTCATATCTGAAATCCTTCTGCCTGTTCTTCTTTCTTTGAGCTTTGCGGCTTTATCAGAATTTGTTGAAGAAGAAATTGGCAATATCTCGGATCTGAAATTCTCTAGACTCACACAATCAAGTAGAAGATCTATCGTTTGAAAAGAAACTCGATATGTGAATCAACTTCTCTGAATCGATCTGGATCGAAAGCACTTTGGAGATGAAGAAGAAGATCAACGGCTCTCGATTTGGAATGAAATGTCGGATTCAAAAAACTTGGAATTACTTCTTGCGGCGGCTGTAATTCTTCTTAATTTCTTCTTAGGGTTGGTAGAAAATGACAAGACCTTATATAGGACTTGTCTAACGGTCATAATCATCATTAATGACATCCATGTGGACCAATCACGCACTAATGTTGTTTGAAATACACGTCTGTCCGGACTTAGAAATTTTCAGAAAATCAGACCGGGTGTTCTCGAGAAGAAGTATAGTACTCGAGAACAAATGAATTCTGTTACTCGAGAATAATACAGAAGTTCTTGAGAAGAAGACTTAGATAAAAATAATGTGGAGGAAGAAAACAGCTTTGTCGGGAATGAAGGAAGGTACTCGAGAAATATAATTGATTATTCTCGAGAAGGAAATATTTTGTACTCGAGAATAAAAGGCTGTCTCGAGAAAAACACTTAGAAAAATATGTGGAGGTGGAAATCTGCAGAGTCGAGAAGAAAAGAAGTACTCGAGAAATAATGATGTATTGTTCTCTAGAAGAAACATTCTGTTATTCGAGAACAAATAATCATCCCGAGAACAAAAGTCTGGCTCTTGAGAAAAGTACTCTTGGTCTCGAGAAATGACTTTTGCATCCCGAGAACAAAAGAGAGTCTTCTCGAGAATAATTTTATTCTTCTCGATAAAAAGACTTAGAAAAATATTTATCTGGAAAACAAACAACCCGAGAAGAAATGCCATATATTACTCGAGAACAAAAACTCTTCTCAAGAATAGCAAGAAGCTTTCTCGAGAACAACTTCTGCCACTCGAAATGAAGACAAGTCTTACTCGAGAAAAATCATAAGTCCTTCTCGAGTACAACTTATAGTACTCGAGAAAAATACTTAGACTTTTTCTGAAAAACTGAAAAACTTAATTCTTCATTAAAAAAATCAGCATCCATCTTTTCTCTTGCCCATAGTGCTTGAAAATGAAGTGTGTCCCAATAGAGAGGCTACACATGAGTCAACAACATGGATCACACAATGAGGGATTACATTGTATGGTCCTGTGTTCGGAGACTCATTGTAGACTGACATTGGTCTACACTTAGTAATTAAGTCCTGTAAACACTTAACAAAAAGAGCATCAAATGCAAAATTAATTCATCTTAGTTCAAGGGTGACTTCATACAAATCTGGGCTATTGTGGATGTAATACCCAACAACATGAATTACCCTTCAGAAAAATCAAACTGGGTTCAGGGTAGAAAATATGCAAAAGGTGGATGCATCCGATATTTGTCCAATTAGCACTGGACTTAGCAGTTTTTCATTAATACAAGCTAATATACATTATATCATCTATATCGACATCTTCAGCGGGACGATGCAGTCGGCGAGCTGTCAAACCGCTATTCCCGTAAATATTGACAGTATTTATTATATTAGTTGTATGATTTGTCGACTACATTGACTACATTAACTACATGGTTAGTCGATTGCACCGACTACATCAGTTATATGATTTGTCGACTGCATCGACTACATCGACTGCACGATTTTTCGACTGCATCGTCTACATTAGTTTCACGATCTGTCAACTGCATCGACTACATTAGTTGGACAATCTAGTAGTCAAATTGTCAAACGACCTTTCTGGATTTATCGACTATATCGACTGCATCAGCTAGACAATCTAGCTGTCACAACCCGCATTTTCTACGAATTTAAGAAGTATTAGAGTATGAGAAAACACGCGTCGTGATGCCACATCGAGTAGGGGATAACTATCGACGCTTAGGCGAACACCATCAAACTAGATTATGAAATTTCATAAGTTTAATGATTAGAAAAATCAGTTATATTTTAAAGGTCGTATCCCTCGGCTCAGTGGATCACCTAGTCCACAGTTTAAAAACCATACTTATACTCAGCGAAAAATACCTTTTTTATATTTGACATCCTATGAGAGTGCATAAGCGACCCCCGAGGTCAACTTATACCATGCAAGACTCTAGATTTATTTTATATTATAAGTAGAAAATGATCCTTTTTACGTTGCTTGGAATGTAGTGTATGTGTTTTATAAACATGCTGATCATGAGATATACTTATAATAGTGTTTTTAGGTTTAAAAGTAACTAGCAACCTAGCATAAAACTTCCCAAGAGCAAATAGACTATCTCCAGAAAGGTAGCAGTAAATGAAACATAACTAGTATCATAAGTAAAAAAAACAACAGCGGGCGTCAACAACCTGACATGAACCCACTGGCGAGCATGTATGTCTGTAAGAAAAACAGAAAACTACCTCACAAAATCAAGAAACTGATCTCTACAGTACAAGAGATCACCAGCAACAACACAGCAAAACTAGCCACCCACTCGGCCACTAATCAAAACCTGAGGCATTCAGAAAATAAAAGAATACCTCTGCAAGTAAAACAAATAAGCTGCATGGAAGTGTTATATAAAAAGGGGTATGCAAGAGAAGAAAGATATACAGTAACAAACAAACACTGTCCAAGACAAGACGCACTTGCACCATGTGCGAGAAAACAACCACAACCCTGTCATAAAACCTGCAGAGTCTACAAGGCAAACATGCACCAAACAAATTGCAATCTACAAAGGAAGAAAACATCTAACAATCCTAAAATGTGAGTAATGGCAGTAGTAAAACATCATGGACCTGAGTTGGTGACCAAAAATAGTCCCCCAAACAAAACAGGTCCAACTGAAAATACACTGTGTCAGCACAAGGTCACCACATACCCAGCCCGTACCTGGGATTAAAAGGTGGCAACCACGGCTATGCCCAGCCCGTACCTGGGACTAAAAGGTGGCGGCCAAGGCTCGCACACAAAACATCCCACTCCTTTAGAGCGTCAAAATACCACTACCTGCCATAACCCACGATTCGGCCTTAAAAAAAGAAGAAACGAATGGCCGACAAGACATCCCCACCTAGGAGGTAATCACTCGGGAAGGAAAGAAATTGCACGAAAAATTCGGTTAAGGTAAAAGAAATAAACGTCGATCTCAGCTTATTGGAAATCGTCGATCTCCAGCAACAGGAAATCGTCGAACCCCGTTCGATGATTTTCATTGAACACAGGTCACGGGAAATCGTCGAACTCCGTTCGACGATTTTTCGTCGAACGCAGGTCACCGGAACTCGTCGAACTCCGTTCGACGATTTTTCATCGAACGCAGACAACAGGAAATCGTCGAACTTAGTTCGACGATTGTCGTCGAACCCATATCACAGGAAAAATCGTCGAGCTCAGTTCGACGATTATCGTCGAACCCAGATCAACGACCTTCGTCGATCACAGGCAACCGGAGATCGTCGATCTCAGTTCGATGATGTTCGTCGAACTCAGATCGACGACCTATCAGCATTGAGTGCACAAAATGCTGGACAATGCTTTAATCCTACAGTAAACTCTTCTATGTTCCACCTATCATACCAGACCACTTCTACTAGCCCAGAAACACTCTAATCCTCAAGACTATGGAAAGGAAAACGGAAATTGCTGCTACTTCTACCACAACTGCCAAGCCAATTTACGCCAAAACCCAGCCTACCCATGAAGAACTCAGCATTATAACACTACAGCAAACTGACAGTAGGCCAAAAATTTCAATAATAGTGAGATCTGATAAGGCTAAGCAGCATTCCTAGGTTCTAAGAGTAGAAATTTGGACAATATCTCAACTGGATGATAAATCAAATAACTTGACAGGAAGTAAATTCAGTAGGCTTAACAATTTCTTGTCATGATCAAAGAAAAAACTAGAGAATTGAAGGATCTGAAATTAATACTTGACAACAAGGAAGAAAATGAAGAAGCCACTACTTGGCAAGGGCAAAGAGCACCACTTGCCTTAAATCCAGAATTTTCTTGGTCAGCACCTTCCCTCTCTCTCGGATCTGGCAGCAAAGCACATAGCCGAGAAGTCTGGAGTTTGGAGAGGAAGAAGGGTCAAATCTGAAATCTTCAACACCATAGAAGGACACGAAATGGAGAAAGCTTACCGTCGAAATGAAGATCTAGGGGAGAGCAGTCCAGATCTACCCTCGGAACGAAAATCCAACCGCTAGAACTCCGGAAATCAGCGGTGGAAGGCAAGGGCAGCCCGCCGGTTTTTTTTCTCTCTTGCACAGGGACTGCGGTTACCCGAAAGAAGACAGTAAATAGCCCGCTTAATTCAATTCTAAGGCTATATATAGGCACGGCAACCTAATAAATAATTAATTATTATATCACTAAATAATTATATTATTATATAATACACCAAAACGACGCGAAAATCGAACAACCTCGGAATTCGACGAAATTGCACCGTAGCTAAATACCCACGCTACGAACGCAACGGCGAAGTCGAAATCAACTTTCGATGAAGAAAACAGACCCGAAGCCAAAATAAGGGAAGGAATGGCCACGATCCGTCTGAAAAATAATACACCTTGGTCGAACACGGCCTGGCACACGCCCGTGTCGAGGGCCGTGTCCCCCATTCTCCATCACAAATCGACGCACCTGGAACAACACACGGGCATCCGACACGCCCGTGTTCGCCCTAACACGCCCGTGTCCCCACTGACACGGCCGTGTGGTCGGCCGTGTGCCTCCTACGACACAGCCCCGAAAACAACCCGAGAACTATACGGGTACTGGACACGCCCGTGTCCTTGCCCGTGTCTACATCAACACGCCTGGGCTCCAGGCCGTGTTCACTGCCTCGACACTTCGTCGAGCGAAGATCGTCGACCAAGCGGGACACGCCCGTGTCACAGTCCATGTGGCCCAGTCTCGACACTCGACACATCGTCGAGTGAAGTTCGTCGAGTGAACTCTCGACACTTGACTGACATGGCCTTGGACACGCCCGTGTCCTAGGCCATGTGCCTTGTCTCGACCCATCGTCGAGCGAAAATCGTCGACTCCCCGGACCGATTGTCGACATGGGCTCGACACGCCCTGAGACACGCCCGTGTCTCAGGCCAGGTGGCTTGTCTCGACACATCGTCGAGCGAAACTTGTCGACCTCCCGACCAAAACGTCGACTGGGGCCCGACACGCCCGGGGACACGCCCGTATCCCAGGCCGTGTGCCCCCTGCCAGAAACCAAACTTGGTCAGAAAATGCTGGCGGACACTCTCTCAAATTTTGGGGTGTTACATCTTGCCAAAATAAATCAGCGGCCTATCGCTCGCGGTAACCCTAACGCTAGACGCGGTAGTGGCGATCGATGATCGCACGACTACCGTTGCGCGTTACCACACTACTGTCGCGCGGTAGCGCCGTTCAACGATCGTTGAACCCATCTAAAGCTCTCATTGCCTCGACTATTCCACTAACGCCTCGCGGTATCCCGCTACTGCCGTACGGTAGCACTCAACGCAGTTGAATCCACTCAACACTCTCAATGCCTCGACTATTCCACTATCGATGTGCAGTATCCTGCTACAGCTACGGGGTAGCACTCAACGCTGCTGAATCCGTTCAACGCTGTCAACTCCTCGACAATTCTACTACCGCTAGGCGATAGCTACTATCGCATAGTGATAGTGTCCAAACACTCCTCCCCTACTTAGGTGCAAGCCTATCTGCCAGCACACCCTGAGCCAAAGTCAAGTCTCCTGACTTAAAAGTGCGCACAAGGGGCCTAGCACGAATCAGGATGTTACAAATCCTATAATAAAATAAAAGATTTCGCCCCTGAAATCAGGCTAAGGCTATGGGGAGAGAAAAGCATGAAATGACATAAAATATGCTTTTAAAATTACCTTGAGAAAACAACTCCGGGTAGCGCTATCGCATCAAGTCCACCGGCTCCCAAGTATATTCTTATTTCCCATGATTAGACCACATCACCTTTACTATAGGAACACTCTTGCGACACAATTTCCTTGTTTCGCTATCTACTATCCGCACCGGCTCAAGTCAAACAGATCTATCCATCGCCACTACCCCATATGTGGTGTGAACATGTTGGTCTGGCTGTAGTAGTGCCCTTCGAAGTGATGATAAATGGAAGACGTCATGCAAATTCCCTAGCTCTGGTGGCAGCTCTAGCCGGTAAGCTATGGGTCCAATTCTTTCCAATACAACATAAGGCCCAACATACCTTGGGCTGAGCTTCTTCATTCCTCATACTCACAATACTCCATGCATCGGCCTGATTTTTAAATATACCTTGTCTCCCACTTGAAATTCCACCATCCGATGTTTTGCATTATAATACTTCGTCGGACGACTCTGAGCCACAAGCATATGGTGTTGTATAAATCTTACAAGTGCATCGGTGCCATCAATATACTCAATTCATAAAACCTTTTGGTCTTCATCCTGCACCCATGATAGTGGAGTCCTACACTTCCTCCCATAAAGAGCTTCGTGTGGTGCCATCTCGATGCTAGCTTGATGGCTATTGTTATAAGAAAATTCTACCAACGGTGAGAGCCTTTCTTATGGCTCGCTCCTGTCTAGCACACACAACCTCAGTAGATCTTCCAAAGTTCGGATGGTCCCCTCAGACTGGCCGTTCGTCTGAGGATGAAAAGCGGTGTTGTAGTTAAGTCGAGATCCCAAGTATGTTTGTAACCCCCCTCCCAGAACACAAAACACGGCACCAGGGGAGTCTTATGACCAGAATAGCCGCCTTGCGGTAGCACCAACATACGTGTTGGTCTGTACCACAAGACGCCTATTCTACCGGCCATAATCAACATCATCCATTGCCAACCCAACTAACAATATATAACAGAAGTCAAATCCATATATGAGCAAGTAAAGTCCACAATAAAGTACAACTAATAAAGAAGCACCATCAGGCTTCTACAATATTATAGTATGGAATGCCAAAAAGGGTACACGGTAATCTCCAAAACTCACATCGGTGACAGACGGCATCAACGGAGCCATCACATCAGGCCGTGACTCTCTGGCCTAGCTACCCTGCTGTACGATCTACTGCTGCTCACTCTGTTGGATTCCGTCCTAAAAATCGAAGGCGTAGCAACATTAGTCATAAAGACTAAGTGGCTATCTCATTCTCTCCCCCGGTAGCTCCTCGGCACCGGGCGGGGAAAGGGATAAGGTACAATATATATGTAAATAAAGACAGTATTACAAGCAGGTGGAGTAAGTATACATGTCATGAGTAGCAATAGAAGTAATGTATAACAATATTTTCAACATTCTATTCTAACAATTCTACTCAAGCTATAGCAATCCATCTAAGCGTATAGATCAACAACTGGAAAGTAACTTGACTTATAAGAATGCCTACACAAACTTATAAGATAGGGATCGACATAACAGTAAAGTAACTCATCGTATAGGAGTGCCCATACAAACTTATATGATGAGGATCTTTTGCATGTAATATATGTAATGATATGAATGCAATGCAATAACTCACCCATGATCACGCACATGCAACTGCTATGTCAACACAGACTTGTAGTACCCACTTTTCGAGCAGGTAGCTAACCTCTCATGCGTCAACTGTCATGGCCAGGCGGCGATAGTGGAGCGAGCTTCTCCACTACTAGGCGGCATCCACACTACCGAGCCTAGGCCTTCATACGCCTCAATGCTAAGAACACAACAGCGAAGCTCATAGGTGTACTACGGCTCAGTAGGAGTCTCGGGTAAATGTGCATCGAGAACCAAGTCCTGAACTGGCCTATGTTGTTACCCGGAAGGAGCCTCGGAAAAAGCACGAGGACCAAGCCCAACCATTTACTTGGCACGGAAGGAGCCTCGGGAATGAACACCGAGGACCAAGACCAACTGCCCAAAGTCTATCTATCAACTCCCGTCGGTGTGATGACTGGCAAGCCCATAGACCTGCCACACAATCCTTAACTCAGTATTACGACACCGTGTGTCGACTCACACCGCTTGCAATTTCACATCATCGTGGCCCGGAAGGAGCCTCGGAACAAACACGAGGACCAATCCCAACCGTCCAATTGGTCTTGCCAAACAATGACTTCCATCCCAATATTCACCTCGGGATGGCACCTCTTTGAGCACCTCGGGTCATCTTAGTCATTCACCTCCTCTTACCATCTCAAAAATTTTACTATCAAGCTCCTCCAATCACCTCCACTAACACATCTTGTTCAAGTACATTTCACTACACCATTTATTCATTAAGGATCTATCCAATAACTACCATTAACCATATTTATAACAAATATTTATAGACTAAATTCACTCACACATTTCTGTTATTGTACTACAAACTCTTTACCAAATCCAAAGGTGATTCAACACAAACTCGAGAACTTCATGTGCAGGAAAGATTATTGTATAGCAAATTCTATCGGGTATTGTCGAGGCTATGTGAATCCGGTGAAGGCGTGTAACATCTCGTTGGAAAGGTATTTCCAAGGGCTACAACTTCCGTGTTTAGTCGAAAACCTAGATCTGGCCGCATCATATCTGAAAACGGCATCGATGGTTGAAGCGCGCAGAAAATAGATTTCTACACGCATCTTAAAGCAGATCGAACGACGTCGGTTCGTCTTCTTCACCCAACCACACTTTCCAAATAACATCCAGAATTTCTCCTCCATTATTCACCCTCATATGGCCTCTTCTCTTCACGAAACCAGTCCGCAAACTTCATTTGAAGTGAGGAAAATGTTGAAGACTATAATTCCTAGGACATAAGTCCTAGCATGGCCTCTTCCTTGAAATCTTCTTCTCACAATTCAAGACTCTTTTGAGTCGATATCTCTTTTAGGAATAACTAGAGATCTATCACCAAGGGAGAGGGTAGGAAGCTCTCCTCGGTTCCGACATTTCCGAGGTTTCCAGCCATAGATCTTGTCACCCTTCTTAGCGGCATCTTCTTCTTCATCATTGGTGTCGACCTTGGCTTTCGTTCTCCTCCTTCGATTCCTTGTCTCTAATAAAGGCTCCACCGTAGTCATTCTCCCAGAAAATTCTGGAGAAAGTAACCATCGGTTAGGTCTTGGAAGATTATATATAGGTGCGATAAAATAGAATTAAGGTTTTTTGATAAGGGAGCTACCGCCGCGCGGTTGCATGCTACCGCCGTGCGGTTTCCCCAAGAATGACATCTTATGCAAGCCACCGCCCAAACTTCCCACTCAGGTGTCGCCACCTGTACCACTATCATCGGTCGATAACCTCATACCGCCTCGCGATAACTTCCCGAGCACCTTTCCAAAATAAATCAACGGAATATCGCCCGCGGTAACACTAACGACAGACGCGGTAGCAGCGTTTGGCAATCGCTCGGCTACTGCCATGCGTTACCACGCTACCGCCGTGCGGTAGAGCCGTTCGACGATCGTTGAAACCATCTAACGCTCTCAACGCCTTGACTATTCCACTAACATCGCACGGTATCCCGCTACTGTAGCGATGTACCAATCAACGCATCTGAATCCACTCAACGCTCTCAATGCCTCAACTATTCTGCTACCGCGGTGCGGTATCCTTCTACCGCCGCGCGGTAGCACTCAACGTTGTTGAATCCATTCAACGCTCTCAACGCCTCCACTATTCCGCTACTACCGGGCGATAGCTACTACCGCCCAGCGATAGTGTCCAAATACTCTTCCCCTACTTAGGTGCAAGCCTATCTGCCAGCACACCCTGAGCCCAAGTCAGGTCTCCTGACTTAAAAGTGCGCATAAGGGGCCTAGTGCGAATCGGGGAGTTGCAACCAATTTGGACCTAATCCCTATTTCTCTCGTTACACCGCTACTAAAATTCACCAAGGCCAAAAATCTTTACCTATTACCACATCTATCATTGAGTTTACACCTTTTGCTATGTGAATTACAAAACTTAAACAGATTGTCTAAAGCACTTCGATAAGCTATTTATTGGTGAAAAAAAGAGAGAAAAAAAATATGAATATGCATCAAAAGATTGAAGAAAGAAGAAAAAATAATACAAAAATGGGGAATTATAATAATTGTGAAGTCTGGTGGTGCTTTTATAATGTTGATGTATGTTAGGGTAATTACATAGCAAGAGCCTCAATCATGATCTAGGTGTGATAAGAACCATTGAGTTTATCTTTGATTGCCCCACCTATGATCTTTTATCCTAAGAAATAAAGTTACATCCTAATACAAGTCCTAAGGATCCAACCTTGCTATTCCTAACTAGTGTCGTGGAGAGGGTGTAAAAAGGCAAGCTTATGGCTATCAATATTGATACCTATAAGTTTTGAAACACTAATGCCTACCTTATTAAGATTGTTATTTTCTCCTCACATTTGTTATGGATGACTGTAATTTTATTTCTACGAAAAAGTGAAAGATAGTTAAGAGATATATGAGAGGAATTTTAAGATAAAGTTATATTTGGAAAAGTCTGCTATACTATTTCCTATGCAATTACAACATCAATTTTTTCTTTGAATTCATAGCAACCAGTTTGCGGAAAAAAATTAATTACTGGTAACCCAAAGGCTTGAATTAGGTTTCTTAGGGACAAACAAACACTTAAGTATGGGGGTATTTGATGAATACAATTATATAAGTCCTTTTTATTATCATATTTGTAATCATGTCCACTATTATCTACCTCCATTCATTATATTTGCACGAAAATAGTTAAGAATTTGAATTATCATGAATATAAGAGCACAATATAGATTTTTATTTATTAAGTTATTTATTTATTCATCAATCTTCTAAATGCGGGTATTGCAAGTTGTTGGAACTAAAAGTCTTTGATCAAGCAGAGGTGTTCACGAATCCAACATGACTGATGACAGGAAAATCTTGGATTGGGCACCACACGGGTAGGGACATGCCTGTGTCACTACCCATGTCCTTATCGGGAAGAACCAAACCTGAAGCCATGAAGAACACATGATCGTGTTACTAACCGTGTCAAATGACACTGCTCACGACCAGGCGCGCCTTTTCATACCAATCTGCCAGACACTTCATTTTAGACCTTACACGGCCTGTGACACGGCCGTGTTAGAACCCGTGTTCGACATCTATTTGCAAAGAAGACTATAAAAACATGCACTCAAAAATAGAAAGGGACTTTGTTGGATTGAAGTACTTGGACAACTTCTAGAGGATGAAAGTGGAGCACTCAAGCGAAGGGGAAATCAAAGGAGATAATCCGTATGGTTTTAATCTCCTTGTATTTATTTTAATTTTCCACTTCTCTTGGTGGATCTAACATTTATTTTACATTTCATATGAGACTTGCTTTTTCAGAACTGATTCAGTAATCATGTATGTTGATTTCATTTAGGACCTGTGGTATTTTAATCGTATATATGGTTTCAAGCAATGAGATTGATCATAGATTTGAAGTTAGTATTTATTTCATGTGAATCCCAAACTTCTAGATTGAGAAACTGGAAGGTTGTGATGATGGCTATTTATTTCATTCTCTGGTGTTCTTTCTCGTTGTATTTCAAATTTCAAGATTGAGAGATATGTTTTTGGATAATGAAAATACGGATAATTAGATTCATTGTATCTTAGAGATAGGATTTCATGAATTTATGTATTTTACATGGTTACTTTATATTAATGCAAATTTGAGTGTTGTGAATTATTCGAGAGAAAATTTACTAACTTAAGTTTAGGTATTGAATTGCTCGAGAGAGAATTCGATAAAAATTGAACCCTTACAACACAACGAATTCGATAATTTTGTTAATACGTGGTTACATAGACTTGAATTAATGAGTAAATATTCTCATATGATTACTCTTAGACTATCTGTTTTTTACCATCCTTAATCCTCCAATGTCATTTTATCTAATTAGTCCTAGTAATGTTAATTTAGAGTAACAACTAACTTTAAATATCGGTACGATAATAGAGTGAGAGTGAGTACGAGTACTTGAAATGACCCTGAGGAATACAACACGAGATGTAGATTTCTCTTATACTATGATTGATAGGTGCACTTGCCTGAGATTAAAATCAATCCAACTTATGCTTATCTATATAGTTTATACTATAGTTGCAAATAAAATCTGCATCAACTCCAGAGAAGTAAACCTCAGAGTCAGCTTCTTGGACTGTGTATATCCAACAATAACTCTTCACAGAACCATGAATGTGGATCTTGAAGTTTATTCTGTTTGTGCTGAGATGATCTATTGCAGATCTCTGTTTCTTCAAGCTTGTGTTGATCAGAATTTTAGTGCAACAACCTAGAAGTATAACAACAACAATTAACAATGCTTTGCTATCTAACCCTTGCAGGAAATTAGGGTTTTAGTTCTTACTGAATTCTCTTTTTTAGTTAGGCTTCAACCACTTTAACAAGGAAAGGATATTTATCTGACTAAATAAGTATCTCTTTAAAAATTTTATCTCTTTTGATTTTATATCTCTTGAAGTAGCGGCTCTTTGATCGTTATGGGCATGCTAAATAGGCAGGTATAAAGTTACTTTAGCGTTAATAGTTCTGTAGAAAGTATACGACGCCATTTCTCTTCTAGCGCGCAAAACTCGCTACATTTTAATTTGGATGATGTCGGCATGACTCAGCTCTTGTGGACTTGGTAACTTTCACATACAATCTGCCTAAGAGATGAGTGAAGTCTTGTGACTCAACGCATAGAAGCGTTGAGTGATGTCTTGAGACTCAATGCATCTATACTTAATAGAATTATCATGGTAGAAGTCATTGAGTGAATCTCATTCACTCAATGTTCCTAGACTTGGCAGTTATCCAGACCGAAGGCGTTTAGTGAACCTTCTACCCTCAATGCTTCTGGACTTATACAAAATTTTTGAATGAAGGTATTTAGTGAACCATCTATACTCCACGCTTTTGGATTTTGTTGAATCTTTGATAAGGCATCGAGCAAGCCTTCTTCACTCAATTCTTCTGTACTTGGACAATTTCCATTGTGTAGGTGTTGAGTGAAAGGCCTTCACTCAAAACTTCTGTACTTATCCAAATTTGAGTCGAACACCACTGAGGCTTTCAATGTTTGAGCCTCTATCAACGCTTCTAGGCCTCTAGCATTGAGTGATTTATACTCACTCACCACCCGAAGCCAAAACACAAGCATTCCAATAGAGGCCTCACCGGTCACCCAAAACAGACCCGGCTTGCTAGGGAATCTTGCCAAATAGGCTACCAACAACCACACAAGGAACCTAAAGAGCTAAGACCACGCTCTAAAAAATGGCACCTGCCGGAAATGCGTCAACGTAACGCCAAACGAGAATTAAATAATCGTACAAAAATCGGGGGCATTACAGTCACTCCCCCTAAAAGAAAGTTTCGTCCCGAAACTTTACGTACACAACTTCTACTATAGAAGGAAAGTAACAAAACAAGAGCTACTAGAAAGAAAACGTACCAATCAAATCAAGGGAACAGATGAGGGTGAGCCTCCCTCATAGACAACTCTAGCTCGCAAGTCGCGCTTTCCAAATCCTGATTCTTCCATAGAACCTTCACCATCGGGATAGACTTTGTCCGCAGCACCCGATCTTGAGTATCCAAGATGAGGACCGGCACCACAACGTATGAAAGATTAGACTCCAACTGGGGCACAACATCCAAGACTTGCCCAATGCTTCGCACACACATCCGTAATTGGCTTACATGAAATACATTATGAACTCCTGGGAAATTTGCTTGCAAATCCAATCTATATGCTGACACGCCAATCCGCTCAACAATCTTAAACGGGCCCACATACCTCGGATCCAATTTTCGGTTCTTACCGAACCTCCTAACACCAACCATCGGGGAAACCTTAAGAAACACAAGGTCCCCTACAGAAAACTCCAAGTCAGACCTATGCCGGTTGGCGTTCTTCTCATATCGCTCCTGAGCTATACGAAGCTTTTCTCGAATAAGCTTCACTGCGACTTCCATTTCCTCGAGCGCATCCGGACCCAACACAGGCCTCTCACCGACCTCGGTCCAAAACAAGGGATTTCTGCAGTGCCTCCCATACAAAGCTTCAAATGGAGTCATTTGCAAGCTCTCCTGGTAATTGTTATTGTATGCAAATTCCATAAGCCGCAAACGCTCATCCCACGCTCCACCGTGGTCCAAGATGTAGCACCTGATCATATCCTCAACTATCTGGTTCACCCACTCAGTCTGACCATTGGTTTGTGGGTGGTAAGTTGTAGAATACCTCAAATCTGTACCCAAACCCTCTTGCAGACTCCTCCAGAAGCGAGATGTAAAACGGGAGTCTCGATCTGAAATGATGCTAACTGGCACACCGTACAATCTGATGACCTCGCTCAAGTACAGCTCTGCTATCTTCTTCATTGGGTAATCTATCTTATAAGGTACGAAGTGCGCACACTTCGTCAATCGGTCCACAATCAACCAAACTGAATCAAATCCCCTTGGAGATCTCGGTAAGCCCGTAATGAAGTCCATAGAAATACTCTTCCACTTCCAAGTCGGGATCTCCAACAGAGTCAACTTGCCACTAGGCCTTCCTTTATCGGCCTTCACACGCTTGCAAGTGTGGCACTCAGCAACAAATCGGGCTATATCACCCTTCATCGCATACCACCAGGCAATCTGCTTCAATTCATGGTACATCTTTGTAGATCATTGATGGTAGACAACACTGGATCCATGAGCCTCTCTGCATATCATAACCCTGATGTCTCCAATAGTGGGGATGCAAAACCTGCCGCGGTACTTTAAAGTGCCTGCATCATCGATAGAAAAATCCAGCAATTCCCCTCTCTCAGTCCTGAGGTATAAGTCCAGAAGATCCGGATCATCCTTCTGGTGCAACCTGGTAAGTGCAATCCAAGACAATTCTGCACTACCAAACTGCTCTACATGCCACAGCGTCCCACAGAAATATCCACAGGAGGAACTCTTCCACTAAACAATCGGCGGTGAGATTAAAGATCTTCCCCGTCTTCCGGCTCAGGGCGTCGGCCACCACATTGTCCTTGCCCGGATGATACTGTATCTCCACATCATAATCGGACACATACTCTAGCCACCGCCGTTGGTGCAGATTCAACTCCTTCTGAGTGAACACGTACTTTAGACTTTTATGATCTGTGAAGATCTTGCACTGAGCACCATAAAGTAGATGCCTCCACAGCTTTAGCACATAAATCACCGCTGCAAACTCAAGGTCATGCATTGGGTAATTTCTCTCATTAGTCTATAGTTGCCTGGACCCATACGCAATCACTTTTCCAGCCTGCATTAAAACGCAACCCAGACCAACATGCGAAGCATCCACGTATACATCATACTCAGCGCCCTCAGTAGGTAGGTTCAGAATAGGAGCAGTGCACAATCTGTTCTTAAGTTTCAGGAAGGCTTCTTGGCACTTCTCGCTCCAAACAAAGGAAGTGTTCTTCTGAGTCAACTTGGTCAAAGGTGCAGCCAGGGTGGAGAAACCCTCCACGAACCTTTTGTAGTAGCAGGCCAACCCTAGGAAGCTTCTAATCTCCTTGGTCGTGCCCGGCCTGCTCCAATCCATCACTACTGCGATCTTTTCTGTGTCGACCGAGATACTATCCTTATTCACCACGTGGCCCAGAAATGAAACCTGAGGCAACCAAAATTCGCACTTAATTATCTTGGCGAATAACTTGTGGTTCCTCAACTCTGATAGAACCAAGCGCAGATGCTGCTCATGCTCCTCAGCACTGCGAGAGTAGATCAACAAATCATCGATGAATACCACAACGAACTTGTCTAGGAAGTCTTTGAACACCTGGTTCATCATATCCATGAAAGTTGATGGTGCGTTGGTCAAACCAAACGACATCACTAGAAACTCGAAGTGTCCATGCCTCGATCTAAATGCAGTCCGTGGAATTTTTGCCTTACGGATCCTGAACTGATGATAGCCAGAACGAAGATCGATCTTGGAAAACACCGTGCTACCACATAACTGATCAGATAAATCATCGATCCTCGGCAGAGGGTACCTGTTATTAATGGTGACTTTGTTTAGCTCCCTATAATCGATGCACAGCCTCATCGACCCATCCTTCTTCTTCACAAATAGAACAGGAGCACCCCAAGGCGACGAACTCTGCCTGATAAAGCCTTTTGCCAACAACTCGTCCAACTAGACTAGCAACTCCTCCAACTCACGAGGGTCCATCCGGTATGGCGCCTTAGCTATAGGACGCGTACCCGATTCCAAATCAATCACAAACTCAACATCCTGCTCAGGGGTAAGACCAGGAAGGTCATCAGGAAAAACATCAGAGAAACCACGTACAACAGGAATCTCCTCCAAGCGCGGTACACTAACAGCAGTCCCAACCACCGAGACTAAACAAGCAAAACAATCGGAACGAAACAGCTTCTGAGCACATACCGCAGAAATGACAGGGGAATCCTGACTCGGATCAGCATACACACTTCCAGGCTGACCGTCGTCCTTGATGAAGTCCAAGCGTTTCCCTTTGCACTGAATAACCGCATCATACTTAGACAACCAGTCCATGCCCAGAATAACATCGAAGTCCTCTAGATCAATCATCTTCAAGTCTGCCTTCGCAAGGAAGTCCCCTAACAAAACAGGGCAATCCAAAATGCCCAAATCTGATAACATAGATTTACCAGAAGGGAACTTGACGCGGAAGGTATCACAAACTTGATCTAGAATCAACCGATAACGCTCTACAAAAGTTCTAGCCACAAACGAGTGGGTAGCTCCGGAGTCGAACAGAACACGCGCCCAGCGGTTCTTCACCTTAAATTTTCCTATAGGAGTACATAAGCAACTAAGGAACCACCAAAACAAAAACTGTAACCATTCTAGAAAATAAAACTTTCAGGCTAGGAAAACAACTAACCTGAGATGACCTGAGTCGACGTTTGAGCCTCCTCGGAAGAGATCACGTTCAGCTTTCCTTTGCCCTTGTCCACACGTTGAGGCAGAGGTAAAGCCTGAAGTGGAACTACCTAAAGAATAGGCTGGACCTGAGGACACTTGTCATGATATGGCCCTTCTGTCCACACTGATAGCAGACTTTATCCTTGGACCAGCACTGGGCAGCATCATGCCCGGGTCGCTTGCAAACAGAACAGGAAACATCCTTCCTAGGAACACCTTGTATAGCAGGAACTTGCTCCTTCTTCTGAGCTCCCGCCTTCTTGAAACACTTCTAAACAGGGTGGCCTGACTGGCCACAGAAGCTACACACTACCTTGCTCTTCTTTCCCGAAGCAGCATCGAGTACCTAGGGGTTCTTCTCTTCAGCAGACTTCCTCTTGTCCTTCCTCATTTGCTGGCCTCTATTCTTTGTGGTCTCAATTGCCTCCATTTTCAGAGCAGCCTCCACTACTCCTGCATAAGTCTCTGATCCATAAGCACTGGCCAACTGTTGAACCTCGCTCCTCAAGCCACCAAGGAACCGCTTGACTCGATCTTCTTCAACACTCACCAACCCAGGGGCAAACTGGCTCAACTTACTGAACTCTATCTCGTACTCACTGACCGTGAGTTGCCTCTGCTTCAGGTGAAGGAAGTCGTTCATTAGTCGGTCACGCTCGACCGAAGGCAGGAACTTCCTCAACAGCATCTCCTTGAATAATCCCCAAGAGCAACCAGCCACCAAGCTCTCCTTTTCCCTAAGCCATCAGCTCTTAGCCAAACCCTTTAGTTGATAGGCGGTTATCATCACTCTCTGAACATCTACAATACCGGAGTACGAGAACATCTCCTCTATGGAGATCAGCCAATCATCTATGACCATGAAATCTGCCTTCCCATCATATGTAGGAGGGCTAAGTCTCTGAAACTGAGAAATAAAGGCCATCTCTACTGGAACCACCACTGGAGGTCTCAGGGGAGCAGGAGGGGGAGGAGCAGCTAACCCCCATGCAGGGGCTTGCACTCCCTGAGTCTGTCCTGCCACAACTACCACTAGAGACTGGATCTGGGCCTGCATCTCCACCATCTGCCTGGTCAAGGAATAGTTTCTCTGACGCAGACTCTCGATCACCGCATCACTCTGCGCTCCTGAAGACTCACCCTCAAACAGGGGAGTTGACCTAGTCGAAGGACGTCTCGCCATCCTAAAACCATAAAAACTGAGGTCGGAACCTAGTACAATAGTTAGAACAAACTACCAGTACAGACAATACATGCATAAATATGAACTTTTAACTGCTATACTTGCTTTGGGATTTTATATTTTTTTTTACAAAAGTGATGATATGCTTAACCTAGGATGGTTACTACCATCAACTAACTCTTGTGCATAGATCGGGAATGCATGAATTTATATTCTTTTTCTGATTTAAAACCATATGTGTACATATGTCATCATGCAAATCTTTAGCTTGGCACGTTGTGCTTATGCAATGTTATGCTATGCATGTTTGTGTTATGCATTCTAAAAAGGCCCTAATGCATGTTGTGAGTGGCGTACACATGAAAATGTTATGCATCCCATACTACATAACATTCTCATGCAATGAAAAGAAACGTGCTAGTTGCACTCATGTGGTGAGGTTATGCATCCCATACTACATAACCCTCACATGTTGCCCCTATGGTGGATCCATATACAGACACATATTATGCATCTCATACTACATAATATGCCTCGTATACTTCATGTTATGCTATGAGTGTAGTGTTCGTGCTTCAGCCAAGACGTGTTGATGACATATCAGTGTGTGTATGATATGATGCTAAACATCTAATACCTACAAGGAAAGGTTGCCCGACAAATTGTCAAGCAACCTCCCTCTGATACCAACTATCACAACCCGCATTTTCTCCGAATTTAAGAAGTATCAGAGTATGAGAAAACACGCATCGTGATGCCACGTAGAGCAGGGGATAACTGTCGACGCTCAGGAGAACACCATCTAACTAGACTATGAAATTTCATAAGTTTAATGATTAGAAAAATCAGTTATATTTTAAAGGCCGTATCCCTCAGCTCAGTGGATCACCTAGTACACAGTTTAAAAACCATACTTATACGAAGCGAAAAATACCTTTTTATATTTGACATCCTATGAGAGTGCATAAGCGACCCCCGAGGTCAACTTATACCATGCAAGACTCTAAATTTATTTTATATTATAACTAGAAAATGATCATTTTTACGTTACTTGGAAAGTAGTGTATGAGTTTTATAAACATGCTGATCATGAGATATACTTATAATAGTGTTTTTAGATTTAAAAGTAACTAGCAACCTAGCATAAAACTTCCCAAGAGCAAATAGACTATCTCCAGAAAGGTAGCACTAAAAGAAACATATCTAGTATCATAAGTAAAAAAAACCACCAGTGGGTGTCAACAACCTGACACGAACCCACTGGCGAGCATATATGTCTGTAAGAAAAACAGAAAACTACCTCACAAAATCAAGAAACTGATCTCTACAGTACAAGAGATCACCAGCAACAGCACAGCAAAACTGGACACCCAGTCGGCCACTAATCAGAACCTGAGGCATTCAGAAAAGAAAAGAATACCTCAGCAAGTAAAACAAATAAGCTGCATGGAAGTGTTATATAAAAAGGGGTATACAAGAGAAGAAAGATAGACAGTAACAAACAAACACTGTCCAAGACAAGACGCACTTGCACCATGTGCGAGAAAACAACCACAACCCTGTCATAAAACCTGCAGAGTGTACAAGGCAAACATGTACCAAACAAATTGCAATCTACAAAGGAAGAAAACATCTAACAATCCTAAAATGTGAGTAATGGCAGTAGTAAAACATCATGGACCTGAGTTGGTGACCAAAAATAGTCCCCCAAACAAAACAGGTCCAACTGAAAATACACTGTGTCAGCATAAGGTCACCATATACCCAGCCCGTACCTGGGATTAAAAGGTGGCGACCACGGCTATGCCCAGCCCGTACCTGGGACTAAAAGGTGTCGGTCACAGCTCGCACACAAAACATCCCACTCCTTTAGAGCGTCAAAATACCACTACCTGCCATAACCCACGATTCGGCTTTAAAAAAAGAAGAAACGAATGGCCGACAAGACATCCCCACCTAGGAGGTAATCACTCGGGAAGGAAAGAAATTGCACGAAAAATTTGGTTAAGGCAAAAGAAATAAACATCATTCTCAGCTTATTGGAAATCGTCGATCTCCAGCCACAGGAAATCGTCGAACCCCGTTCGACGATTTTCGTCGAACACAGGTCACGGGAAATCGTCGAACTCCGTTCGACGATTTTTCGTCGAACGCAGGTCACCAGAACTCGTCGAACTCAGTTCGACGATTTTTCATCGAACGCAGACCACAGGAAATCATCGAACTCAGTTCGACGATTATCGTCGAACTCAGATCACAGGAAAAATCATCGAGCTCAGTTCGACGTTTATCGTCGAACCCAGATCGACAACCTTCGTCGATCACAGGCGACCGGAGATCGTCGATCTCAGTTCGACAATGTTCGTCGAACTCAGATTGACGACCTATCAGCATTGAGTGCACAAAATGCTGGACAACGCTTTAATCCTATAGCAAACACTTCTATGTTCCACCTATCATACCAGACCACTTCTACTAGCCCAGAAACACTCTAATCCTCAAGACTATGGAAAGGAAAAAGGAAATTGTTGTTACTGCTACCACAACTGCCAAGCCAATTTACGCCAAAACCCAGCCTACCCATGAAGAACTCAGCATTATAACACTACAGCAAACTGACAGAAGGCCAAAAATTGCAGTAATAGTGAGATCTGACAAGGCTAAGCAGCATTCCTAGGTTCTAAGAGTAGAAATTTAGACAATATCTCAACTGGATGATAAATCAAATAACTGTACAGGAAGTAAATTCAGTAGGCTTAACAATTTCTTGTCATGATTAAAGAAAAAACTAGACAATTGAAGGATCTGAAATTAATACTTGACAACAAGGAAGAAAATGAAGAAGCCACTACTTGGCAAGGGAGAAGAGCACCACTTGCCTTAAATCTAGAATTTTCTTGGTCAGCACCTTCCCTCTCTCTCGGATCTAGCAGCAAAGCACATAGCCAAGAAGTCTGGAGTTTGGAGAGGACGAAGGGTCAAATCTGAAATCTTCAACACCATAGAAGGGCACGAAATGGAGAAAGCTTACCGTCGAAATGAAGATCTAGGGGAGAGCAGTCCAGATCTATCCTCGGAACGAAAATCCGACCGCTAGAACTCCGGAAATCGGCGGTGGAAGGGAAGGGCAGCCCGCCGGTTTTTTTTTCTCTCTTGCACAGGGACGGCGGTTACCCGAAATAAGACAGTAAATAGCCCGCTTAATTCAATTCTAAGGCTATATATAGGCACGACAACCTAATAAATAATTAATTACTATATCACTAAATAATTACATTATTATATAATACACCAAAATGACGCGAAAATCGAACAACCTCGGAATTCGATGAAATTGCACCGTAGCTAAATACCCACACTACGAACGCAACGGCGAAGTCGAAATCAACTTTTGACGAACAAAACTCGAGTTATCACCACCCGAAGCCAAAACACAAGCATTCCTCGAGAGGCCTCACCGGTCACCCAAAACAGACACGGCTTGCTAGGGAATCTTGCCAAATAGACTACCAACAACCACACAAGGAACCTAAAGAGCTAAGACCATGCTCTAACAAACAGCACCTGCTGGAAACGCGTCAACGTAACGCCAAATGAGAATTAAATAATCGTAGAAAAATCGGGGGCGTTATACCAGCCGACGAGTCTGTCTAGTTGATAAATCATTTAGTAGACAAACAGTTGAATAGTTTCTAATCAACTAAGGCATCCAGTTGATGAGTTCGATTTATATAAGGTTTTTCGGACTCATCTGGGCTAGTTTTCACGGACTTGCACTTCACTTTTAGTATGTTATTATTAATATTTCATTTATACGGTTTTTCACACTAAGTGCATTATTTTGGACCGTGGGTGTGCAATTACGCATTCTGTTGTTGGGGGTAAGCACATGGTGCTCCCCAGGGGCTCTTTCTAGTTGCTTTTGTTGCATTTCTACTTTACTGGAGGGTCCTGCTTGCTTTTATTTGTTTGTTTGCAGGTGGTGCATTTTCCCCAAGGCTGGAATGCAGGTTTGAGGAAAACGCACGGTCGTGCGTTTTCTTAGCACACGGTTCTTTGCGATCATGCATTTTTAGTTTGCAGAAGAAACGTCAAGTGGAGCTCGATGAATTTCGTCGAGCTAAGCCCGACGATCTTCACGCACGCGTGAAGGAAACGCACGGTTTTCCTGTAGCTTTCTTGTTGTGTGTTTGTTGTTCCATTATGTGGTTAATCGTGCGATTTATTCACGCACGGGCGGAAGCGCCCGTGCGCGAGTAAAACGCATGGTTCCTCTGTTTTCTCCTGCATTCCTGCGCTCTATGTTTACCCGTGTGATTTCCTTCACGCACGGGCGAAAGCGCCCGTGCGTGAGTAAAATGCATTGGTCAATGCATCTTCATCCGCAAGCTTGTCCTGTAAGTTAATAACGCATGGTTAGCGCACGGTCGTGCACCAAACCGTGCATGCCTATTTTTCTGACCTGCTTCTATTTAAAGCGCATATTTTCCTCCATTGAGGACAGATTTTCTCCCCCCCCCCCATTTTCTGCCTCCAAGGAAGGGTTCTGCCATTTCCCTTTATCTTCCACCTTAGGGAGGTGCTCAAGGCAAGCTTTCAACACATATTCAAGTCGGAGCTTCCTCTCGGCCTCCTCCTTCGTCCTTGAGCTTCAAGAAGAGTTTTGAACTAGCTTTCTCCATCAAGCTAGGAGAAGTTTGTGCCATCCTAAACCGGCTCGTGACACGAAGAAGATGGGTCCATTTAGAGTGAGTGACAGCCTCCTCTACCCCGGACGCAGTTGAGGACCGAGCTTAGACGCGGATTGACAACCAGACGATTCCTTCCGTAAATCCTCAGCAAGACTTCAGATTCGGTCGATCTCGCACACTCTTTTCTTGTTTGGTTGTTGATAGTGTTGTTTAATCTCTTTGTATATGATGAAGTATGCTTAGTTTGTAAAACATTAGTATACAATCATGTCTATGTGGTTTTATATTTATTTTATTTGCTTGAGGTGCGCCTTTTTTCCATCCTCCACCACATCTGGTTTTGTCGCACTAGCAATTGCTAGTGGCGTGTGTAGCGAAGAGGTGCTCTCGACCCTCATTCTGCCATTCTAACCACCTCATCCGCAAGCCTACTCGTCCATCCGCCTAGCGATTCGGTGCATAGAGGCACGTGTAGTCTTCCATCCTACCTGGCGAAGCATCGCATAGCGGCGTTGCATAGGATTACTTTATAGTGTTTTACTTTCTTTTTCTGCAACAATCAAAACCCCCTTAGTTAACTCCGACCTAAGGACTTCAAGCTCAAGTCCTCCTCGAAATTAACTCCACCTTACTGTGTTCCTTAAAGAGATTGATACTTTGGGAAATTCGCTTATTTTATATTACTTGTGCGACCGGTACACTTGCCGTCCAACGCATCAAGTTTTTGGCGCCGTTGTCGGGGAACACAGTCGTATGAGTTTTTGGAGAGGGAGATAAGAGATAGAAGCCCTTTTCCATTTGTACATTTCATGTTTTCTTCTTTGCTTTCGTTTTTAGACTTTGTTACTTATCTTTTTTTTCCTTTTCTAGTTTTAATTTTTCAGCACCAGGTATTCCTTTTCTTTTATCTGCTAGAGTATAGTTAATTTTTGCTTAGAATATTTCTGTTGGTGAATTCTTTCCTATTGCATAATGTTTTCTTATATGAATATCTATTGCAGATGGTGTGGGGATTATAGGCATGGTAGTGATGAGTGCCCCACTGAAGATAGTGAGCATTATTCTCGTAGTTTAGTGTATTGAGCATCGTCCTCTTATGGTAATTCATACACCATACTCAAGTCTTATGGTCACTTTTCTTCTACACCTTCACCTTTTTCTTATTCCTCTACGGTCCTACCAGGACCAAGGAGTAATGAAAAACGGTGTTTGTGTTGTCGTAGCACCGACCACGTGTTGAAAGATTGCGCAGAATTTCAGCGCCAGATGGAGGAGGATGATGAACCAGCTATCTGATTCATTCCATCCACCTCTCAATTGGATACCCCTTCTGATTCTGATGATATATTCACAATACCACCTTGTCTATGGGGGACTGCTGCGGATATACCCATCAGACTTTCTACTGATCGATGTGATGACATTGTGGTGCCTTCTCTCCCCATGAATTCTTCCCCTCTTTTGTATTCACCTCTGGAGGAACCTACACATATTTTCTCTGATGTTGTTGTCCCTCCTCTTTCTTTGCAAGAATTATCTATCTCAATTTCTAGTGAGTCGGTTGATGATACCGACGATGATCTATGCTTGGATCCTGCTAGGAGTGAGACCGGGACCAATCCCCTTATTTCTGATAATTTTAGCACTTCATCTCCTTTATTTTTTGATCCCCTTTCTATATCTGAGCCCGTCGGGTAGAGTCTTTGTAGGTGCTTCAGGAGGAATTGGAGCTTTCAGCTCGAGCCATCGATGATAGCATCCTTTGCTACGAGGAGGTTGATTCCTCCTCTGTTGAGGAAGCTCCATTGATTTCTTTCTCCTCATGTCGTCTCCCTGTAGTAGACGATACCTTGCTGGGCAAGGATATATTTTGTGGTGAGATGAGTGAGGACCAGTGCTCCTCCTCTTCTTACTTCCTATTTCATCTGCCTGCGAGGAGCAGGTATGATTATTTAGGCAGAGGGGTAACTATTTTATCACCGTATCTATACCCGTTACCACAACAGATAATGGAGCAGTTACCTGTGCATTTTTCTTTTCATAGGCCAATTAGCTACAACCTTTTCCTTAGCCGAATAAGTCATACTGGGATGACAATAACCCCAGTAGTTATCTTATATTTTCTGGATTTTTCTTTTTCATGTCTATTTTAGTTTTAGTGTTTCTTTGTATTTTGTATATTTTTCTTTTATTTTTGCGGAGCTCACCCCTGCAGGTACTCATGGCAATTCATATTGGCGGGGTTGTGATTCTTCGTATGGCGGGCATGCCTGTGTTTTTTTCACGCATCTTCTGGTATACTCACTAGCTGAGCATTGGGTAACCTCTTCACTTGTGTCTATTTAATTTAAATTTTTACATCATATGTTGTGTAGCTTAGTTTATGTCTGGGGAGGAGTCAGTATTTGTTACATTTTGCATGCGCACATTTCATGTGCATACTAGAAGCTTTTATTATTTTATTTTGATTAGTTCATTGCATCGCACACCACTGCACCCACATGAGCACGTGCTTAGCTGTTAGAGTGCTGCGAGTTAAACTCGTTTATTTTGTATGATTTGGGAAAATTATTATGCTGGCATAGGATTGTGAGACGGAGTAAAATATTGACCCTGATGTGCTCCTAGTCGAGTACTCTCGTCTCGTGTAGAAATTGAAGTAGATTTAATTTTTTTGTATGCTTATAGTTTTATATTTTTCTAATTGCGTAAATACTATTTATTCTACTCAAAAATTGGTGAATCTTGTGTGAATCTGACGGTAGCTTAGGGATGTGTGTAGACAGCTGTTAGATTCATATTGCTCGAGTCGGGAGGAAGGATAGTCTTTCTCAATGGCTAAGAACTTACCCCAAGCTATTCTTGAAGCATAGGTATAAGTTAGTCATGCATGAGTGTGATGTAGGCCATCATTTTGGCCCGGTTGAGCTTTGTACCATACCTAACATCTTATCTTCGCTAGCCCCGTCGTGCCTACCCCTTCTTTTGATTCAGCTCCACCATTATTTCACCAAAGCCTCATAGCCGATCCTAGTCGCACACCCAAGTCGAGCTTTAGTGTTTTACATTTTCATTTTGGGGTGTTGATGTGGTGATATTCATTGTGAATATGTGGATGTGCTTCAAAGTTATGTTTGCTAAAGTTGCTAAAAAAAGATGATTTGAAAAAAATGTATAAAAATGAATTGTAAAAAAAAGTGAAAAGAAAAAGTATAATTGAAAATTCTATTTGAGATGAGACTGTATTTTGAGTAGGCGGTGCACAAACCCATATTTTAAAAATTAAGTCTGGGGGTGTGGTGTACCCGCATGTATTGTGGATAACGTTGGATTCTTTGTTTTATGCTAGCTCATTTGGGTTAGGTGTGTAGCCCTCTTATTTATCTTTGTTTACCTCACCGAAACACAAGCCTCATCTCTTCACCTAAAGTCCTACTGATTCGTGTGTGAACCTAACCAGTGCCGTGGAGAGAGTGCGAACGGGCAAGCATATGGTCACTGACATTGGTGGATTCCTTTGGAGGTTATCCTGAGCCTCGATCTTTGGCAATGCTCGTCTAGCGATTAGTCTACTTTCTTCCTACGCATGACCAGAAGATTCACCGTGATTCCATTTTTGAGTAATAATAAAATGTTGATACGCATTGTGAAAAGTGTAAACTATTTTGTATACTTAGAAATTTCCTCTATTTATATTTTTACGCGTACGTGCATGCGACTTCGCATGGTACTCCATATCATAATTTCTAAGTTAGCTAAATCATTTTTCCTATCTGCATAGATTTTGTTTGCTCGGGACGCGCAAATAGGTAAGTCTGGGGGTGTGATGATTCTGATTTATATAGGGTTTTTTGGACTCATCTGGGCTAGTTCTCATGCACTTGCACTTCACTTTTAGTATATTATCGTTGACATTTCATTAATATAGTTTTTCATGCTAAGTGCATTGTTTTGTCCCATGAGTGTGCAATTGTGCATTCTGTTGTTTGGGGTAAGCACATGGTGATCCCCAGGGGCTCTTTTCAGTTGCTTTTGTTGCATTTCTGATTTGCTGGAGGGTCCTGCTTGCTTTTATTTATTTGTTTGCAGGTGGTGCATTTTCCCCAAGGCTGGAATGCAAGTTTGAGGAAAATGCACGGTCGTGCGTTTTCTTAGCACACGGTTCTTTGTGATCGTGCGTTTTGTGTGTGCAGGAGAAACGTCGAGTGGAGCTCGACGAACTTTGTCGAGCTGAGCCCGATGATCTTCACGCGCGGTTGATGTACTGTTTCTTCAAAACTGTGCGTGAAGTAAACGCACGGCTTTCCTGTAGCTTTCTTATTGTGTGTTTGCTGTTCCATTCTGTGGTTAATCGTGTGATTTGTTCACGTACGGCCGGAAGCGCCCGTGCGCGAGTAAAATGCACGGTTCCTCTATTTTCTCCTGCATTCCTGTGCTCTGTGTTTACCCTTGCGATTTCCTTCACACAAGGGCGGAAGCGCCCGTGCACGAGTAAAACGCACTGGTCAACGCATCTTCATCCACAAGCTTGGCCTGCAAGTTAATAACGCATGGTGAGCGCACAGTCGTGCGCCAAACCGTGCGTGACTATTTTCTGATCTGCTTCTATTTAAAGCGCAGATTTTCCTCCATTCATGACAGATTTTCTCCCCCGCCATTTTCTGCCTCCAAGCAAGGGTTCCGCCATTTCCCTTCATCTTCCACCTTAGGGAGGTGCTCCGGGCAAGCTTTCAACGCCATATTCAAGTCGGAGCTTCCTTTCAGCCTCCTCCTTCATCCTTGAGCTTCAAGAAGAGTTTTGACCTAGCTTTCTCCATCAAGCTTGGAGAGGTTTGTGCCATCCTCCACTGGCTCGTGACACGAAGAAGACGGGTCCATTGGGAGTGAGTGACAGCCACCTCTACCCCGGACGCAGTTGAGGACAGAGCTTGGACGCAGATTGACAACCCGATGATTCCTTCCATGAATCCTTAGCAAGACTTCGGATTTGGTCGATCTCGCACACTCTTTTCTTGTTTGGTTGTAGATAGTGTAGCTTATTCTTTTTGTATATGATGAAGTATGCTTAGTTTGTAAAACATTAGTATACAATCATTTTTATGTGGTTTTATATTTATGTTATTTGCTTGAGGTATGCCTTTATTTTCCATCCTCCACCACATCCGATTTTTTCGCACTAACAATTGTTGGTGGCATGTGTAGCGAAGAGGTGCTCTCGACCCTCATTCTACCGTTCTAACCACCTCATTCACAAGCCTACTCATCCATCCGCCTAGCGATTCGGTGCATAGCAGCCCGTGTAGTCTTCCATCCCGCCTGGCGAAGCATCGCAAAGCGGTGTTGCATAGGAGTAGTTTATAGTGTTTTACTTTCTTTTTCTGCAACAATCAAAACTCCCCTTAGTTAACTCCGACCTAAGGACTTCAAGCTCAAGTCCACTTCAAAATTAACTCCACCTTACTGTGTTCCTTGAAGAGATCGATACTTGGGGAAATTCACCCATTTTATATTATTTGTGTAACCGGTACACTTGTCGTCCAACGCATCACCAGTCAACAAATTTTGCCTCTACACTCATATCCTATATAAGTCAGCCACCTCGATTAATTATCTAATTTTCCATATGTTATTATGTGTGACCTCATAAGCTCATATTACATTGATAACGAGACTAACTCATTGACTACATCAAGATCACAAAGACACTGACAGTCTCCCACTTGAGCTAGAAAGTGTCAACTATAGTCTCGTAAGCAATGAGCGACATCTAGTAAAGCATCATTACTGCCTAAGTAATATAAGAGTTCATAACTCAATGAACTTATTGTGAACAATGTTTGAGTATTGTCATATCCCTTTGTCCCTTACATCTAGATTGAACTTGAGGCATAGACCATGTCACCCTCTTAATAATTCAATCTTAGTTTCTTGATCTAGAATAGACTTTCATAAATCGATGAGCCTAATATCATATATTGACTCAATCAAGCATGACCATGCATTTCCTAGTCTCATTCCACTAAGGGCCCATAGATGTAACTTATGGAATATAGGAGGACAATCCCATTTTTGTCCACACACAAACACTCAAATGATTTATAACAAATCCAATAACCACCCTTATCATCAACTTTTCTTAAGGAAGACTTTAAATAACATCAAAGTACGCTTATTATCACTTGATAATACTATGACTTCAGGTTAAAGAATCACAAGCATCATTGTCACTTGACACCTACTTGTATCATGTTCATATAATAATCTACAAAGTAGTCTTAGGGTGGTTTGTCCAGTATAACGTTTTGATTAACAAGTACCCATGCGATAACTTGATATCATAATATCATGATCTATGAGAATTGATCATCAGTCAATGCACATACTAGTCTTAATGTACCATCATCGCCCAGATTTCTATGATGATATGTTGTAACGTACCCGATTTTCTGATGTTATTATTTGGTTTGTCGACGTCATAATTTCGACGTCAGGGTGTTACCTTTTTTTCATTTTATTGACGGCGCTGCACCGTTTGTGTGTTTTCGCGTCCGTTGAGCTTGTTTATCCTGATTTTGGGATTCTGATGGGTTGGGATGTTTTCCTTGATATTAGGATGAGGTTTTTAGGCCTTGGGCTTGTCTAGTTCTGTTGCGTTTCTAGCATTTTTTGAGTATCAGCATGTGTTTGGACCCTTGTGATCTTTTTGCTTGTGAGAGCATTTGATGTTATGTCTCAAGAATGGTACGTCGGATTCTAGGGTTGTCTTCGCTGTTTAAATCGTTTATTTCGGTGCATTTGGGCCTCTATTTTGAACTCATAATACTCTTTTCAAATATTTAAGTATGATAATTACTATATAAAAGCCTTGGGCTTGTTTTTGATTCTCTGGAGGGCCCTCCTAAAGGGGTGGGTTTTCTTCGAACTCCTTATTTCCCTTGAATTTTTGGGCACTGTATGGGGCTCGACGAACGTCGAGCTGAGCTCGACGAACTTCGAGCTGAGCTCGACGAACGTCGAGCTGAGCTCGACGAACGTCGAGCAGTTCTGGGTTCTGGGCTTGAGGAACGTCGAGTAGTTCTGGGTTTTGGGCCCGACGAACCTCGAGCAGAATTCGTCGAACTGGCTTTGCGTTCGACGAATTATGTACTGACTTCATCGAGCAGGTGTTTCTTTTGCATTCGATGATCTTCGAACTGATTTCGTCAAACGGGTTTTGTGTTCGACGATCGGGATATTTTCCTCCTCCTCTAGCTCTTGAGAGATGCTTCTTTTATCAAGAGGTAATTGCTTGTACTCGAGAATTGCCCTTCTTCTCGAGAAATTTTGGCTCTATACTCGAGAACTAGGTTCGCTGTTCTCGAGTGGTGTTTCCCTTGTTCTCGAGAAATAATATTAGTTCCCGAGAAGTTCTTCTTGTTCTTGATAAATGATCTTTGTTCCCGAGAACTGCCCTTCTAGTTCTCGAGAAGTTTTGTTGTACTTGAGAAATGCTTCTTTAGTACTCGAGATCTTCCTTGTGAACTCGAGAACATGATTTCATGTTGTCGAGTAGTCTTCTTATTCTCGAGTAATCCCCTTCCTGGTTCTCGAGTGAACTCCTTCCTTGATCTCGAGTAATCTTCTTGCTCTCGAGAAATCTCTTCCTTATTACCCGAGTAATGTTTCTTCTACTCGAGTGGTATGTTCTTCTACTCGAGAAATCTATACTTCTTCTCAAGATGCCCGGTTCAGCCGACCCCAATTCTTTTCTTAGTGCAGTTATCCTGATTTGACCCTGGGTATATATATACCTACTTCTTATTTCCTCCTTCATTTTGACTGAACCTTGTTGTTCATCTACCGAACCAGAGCGGCGTGAGAGAGAGAGAGAGAAAGTTATTTTTCGCGATCCTTTCGGTGGCCGCCGACGGTACACCAGTGCTCGAAATCCTCAACCGAGTACAGATCTGGAAAGCTCTCAGCGAGAGCTTCGTCATCGTGGTAAATTTTTCCCCATTCCTTGAGTTTTACTCGCTAGGGTTTTCGGCCCTAACTCCTATTTTTGACCAGTATTGTTAGATTTTGACTTCCCTCATCTTCTTTAGCTCCGATCTACGTCGTGGTGTGATTTGGACGTCTTTCTCTGGTAAAACCAAGGCAAGTGATGGTTTCCTCCTAATCTTCCTTTCTTTATCCCGATTTACAGAAATTTCTAACTTTTGTTGTCATGATTATTAATTAACTTACTGAATTTTAGTGCGGTTTAGATCTCTTGTCTAGTTCATTTATAATCACCATATTCTTGATTTTATTACCTAATTTTGTTAGTATTACGTGTGGTGGAATTTTACTCTTGTAACCATTCCTCAACGTTTAAATAGGACGTATTAGAGTTCGTGTAGGATTGTAAATTCTTCCTAAAGGTTGTTCAACCGTTCCTTATCTAGAATTGTCCAGTAGAATCTAATGTCTCATTGTTGTTTTGAGATTTATATTATGGTTTCCTTCGTGGAGATGCTGTGGGGCGAGACACGCCTCCAGACCATGAAGGGTTGTGGTGGGCCTCTGATCTCTAAACTCGGGTCATTACGGGGTTTTCTTTCCAGTTTTCCTTGGTTGTGGGTGTTATTTGTGGACGAAACCACCACCGCAACATTTGTTCTCCCTATTAGTTCTTTGTGGGGATATACCAGGTGTTTGGACATTTGCGGTGAATGGTGGAGTATTCAGTCTCCACCGCAGTTAGACGTATAAATTGTCTTCGGGGTTGGCCACACCGCCCATTTTGGTTTTTGGTGGAGTTGACTACCGGTGGCTAATGGGGGTTTGTTTCTCTCCTGATAGTTTAATCTTGACCTTTTCCCCCTTATAGTCATGTGCATTTGGGGTGTTGTGGTTATACGTGATGCTTCACGTAAGTGTTCTCAGTTTACCTTGTACCTTACTGTTGTACTTTATATAAGTATCTTTCTTTGGTCTTGGGTTGGTACCCATTGACCTTTTTTACTTTTAGTTTACTTTCTGTCATCTCTTTTATTTTCTTGCTGAGGTGTTTTGTCTTTGGAATGCCTCAGGTTCAGAGTTGTAGCTAATAGCCGTGCTGGTCTTGGAGTTCTTGGGCAGCTGTGTTAGCTGTGGTTTGGGCCTCGCCGAAGCGAGCTAGTTTGTTGTTTGGTTTTTCTTTGCTAGTGCAGACATACTTTTTTTATGTGAGTTCGTGTCAGTTGTTGACGCTCACATGATTGTTGATTTTTGGATACTTGCTAGTTACTAGTTTTCCTTTTGTGTATATGATTACTTGCTCTCTGGGATGTTTTATGCTAGGAATGCTTGTTAGGCATTTTTCAAGCATAAAATCTATTATTATTACTTCATGCATTGCATATTTTAAAACTCTAACTCACTATAGTTCACGACCGTAAAAATCTACTTTTATTGTTATTATAAATTTAGAACTTGCATACTTTGAGGTGTCTCCTGGGAACCTCTAAACTCATATAGGGCGTCTAAATTTGTAAAATAGGTACTTTTTGCAACGTATAATTACTTTTTTCATGGACTAGATGAGCCACCAAGCCTAGGGATACGACTAACTACCACAATTAAACTGATTTTTACCTTTAAATAACTTAAAGAATCTTTTTTCACAATTAAGTAGGTGTTTACCTGAGCACCCGCAGTTATCCCCTACTGACGTGGCATCATGACGCACATTTTTCCCTTACTCTGATGCACCTTTATTGGCAGTGAAAAATGCGGGTTGTGACAGTTGGTATCAGAGGGAGGTTGGTTTGATAAGTTGGTTGAACCAGTCAATCTCGTTTAGTTTGTCTCCCGTCATTCATTTGTATACACACACTGATGTGTCATCAATACATCTTAATCGAAGCATAGTCATTACACTCATAGCATGATAAGAAGTATACGGGGCATATTATGTAGTATGGGATGCATAATATGTGTTTGTATATGGATCCGCCATAGGAGACAACATGTGACGTTAATGTAGTATGGGATGCATAACCATCATCACATGGGTGCCCATTAGCACGTTTTCTTTTTTCATTGCATGTGATATTATGTAGTATGAGATGCATAACATTTCATGTGTACGTCGCTCATGCATGCATTGAGGACTTTTTGGAATGCATAGCACAGCATACATAGCATATCATCGCATAAACACGCGTGCTAAGTTAAGGTTTACATGATGACACATGTACACACATGATTTTAAAGAAGAATAAAGAATTCATGCAATCATCTCATAGGCACATGAGTAAATAGGATGAGAGGATATCATCCTAAGTAGGACATAGCATAATTATAAAATCCCAGAGCAAGTTGCAGCATAAGCAAGTGTCTTAAGTATGGTCTGAACTAGTTGTGTGGCCTAGTTGTAATCTAGGAGTCTTGACGAGTCATTCATTACTTCTTAGAAATGCTACGAAAGCATCCTGCGACGAGGCCGACACCGATTCTGCTGCAGTTCAAGTCGTACCTGCTAATCCTGCTCCTTTGGTACCCCAGTGACGCTACCACCAGAGATGAACCTTATATTGTATTCCCAGCGATTGAGGCCACCCACTTACGACGGGAGTGCCGACTTTATGGTTTTGGATGACTGGATCATCACTATGGATGAGATGTTCACATATTCGGGGATTGTTGAAGCCCAAAAGGTAATGATTGTGTCCTACCAGCTGAAAGGCCTGGCAAAGACTTGGTGGATTTGAGAAAAGGAAGGTTTGAAGGAAGGATGCTCATGGGAGTCCTTCAAGAAGATGTTGCTTAAGAAGTTCTTACCCTCAGTCGAGCATGACCGTTTGATGAATAATTTCCTACATTTGAAGCAGAGACAGCTCACGGTGAGCAAATATGAGATCGAGTTCAGTAAATTGAGCAGATTTGCTCCGGATTTGGTAACTTCGGAGGAAGGGAGAGTGAAGCGCTTTCTCGGAGGATTAAGAAGCGATGTCCAACAATTGACATGCGCTTATAGAGCTGAAAGCTATGCAGAGGTAGTGGAAGCCGCGCCGAAGGCTGAGGCGATCGAAAATGCCAAGAATCGAGATGTTGTGGCAAGAAAAGAGAAGAGGAAAGGTGATGAGGATGGAAGCTTTAGGGCATCTGGCCCCACTTTGAAGAAGAAAAGTAAAGAAGTATGTAGCTTCTGTGGTCGACCTGGCCACGCCTTCGAAAGGTGTTTCAAGAGGACTGCCACTCTGAAGCAGCAACAGGTGCTTGTCATCCAAGGTGCACCCAAAAGTGATCTAGTGTGCCCGATTTGTGCAAAAATGGGTCATGACGTCAGTCGCTGCTGGTCGAAGTATAAGACTTGCTTCCAGTGCAGGCAGAAGGGGCACCTGAAGTATTCTTGCCCCCATGCTCAGACTCTACTGTAGCCTGCCCCGCTTCGGGCTCTGCCGCCGCCGCCAAACCAGGACAAAGGGAAAGGAAAGCTAAACATTGTGACCAGAGAGGAAGCTCAGACCTCTACCCAAGAGATTTCAGGTTAGACACTAGTTTAATTTTTTTTCGTTATTCTCTTTAGTTGCCCTAGTTTTCGATCGTTTAATTATGTATGTTACGGTTTTAGGGGAGTTTAGGTGAGGCATAGGTGGGCGTGCGTTCTTTTCGATTCGGGTGCCACCCCCTCCTTTGTGGCCCGGAGGTTCGTAGATAAACATCGTTTGAACGTGGATCAAGTAGGAGACTCCTTCAACGTCAGGTTTCCCTCCGGTGAATCGGTAATATCTAATCAAGGAGTTCTGAAATGCCCTATTTATCTAAGCAATTTCCTAGCCTTTGCGGGTCTGATTGTGTTGGATCTGGCGGACTTTGATGTGATTTTGGGCATGGACTGGCTGTCAAAGTATGATGCGGTCATCTAGTGTAAGGCAAAGCGACTGGATTTTAGGATGGACAACGGCCAACCTATGAGTGTCTATGGTTTTCAGGACAGGGTTCCCCAATCATTTATAAGGTACGTGCTTGTCGTGCTATCGAGTCTGGTTGTGAGGCATTTTGGGTTTCTATTTCTGCTTTGGAAACTGCTTTTGTTACACCACGTCTTGAGTATGTCTCAGTGGTGCGAGAGTTTCCAGATGTTTTACCTGATTATCTTTGAGGACTTCCTCCGGCGAGGGAGATAGAGTTTGTGATAGACATCAAGCCAGGTACTCGTCCTATTGCCAAAGCACTGTACCTCATGGCTCTGCATGAGTTGGATGAGTTGCATACTCAACTTGATGAATTGCTGCAGTGTGGATCTATTACACCAAGTTCTACCCCGTGGGGTGCTCCCATATTATTTGTGAAGAAGAAGGATGGATCGATGAGGCTTTACATCGATTATAGAGAATTGAACAAGGTGACCGTTAAGAATAGATATCCCCTGCCGAGGATTGATGATATGTTTGATCAGTTGTGTGGTATATCTATATTTTCAAAGATTGATCTTTGTTCAGGCTACCACCAGTTGAGAATTCGTGAGGCAGATATTCCACGGACCGCTTTTCGGTCGCGACATGGACATTTTGAGTTTTTGTTGATGTCCTTTGGGTTGACTAATGCACCCTCTGCATTCATGGATTTAATGAATAGAGTGTTCAAGTATTTCTTGGATCATTTTGTGATTGTGTTCATAGATGACGTCCTAGTGTATTCCCGCAGTGTTGAGGAGCATAATCAACATTTGTGAAAGGTTTTGCCGACCCTGAGGGAGCATAAGCTTTATGGGAAGATGAGCAAGTGTGAGTTCTGGCTATCTCAGGTGTCCTTTTAGGGGCACGTTGTAAATAAGGATGGTATTTCTGTAGGCCCAACCAAGATTTTTGTTGTGATGGAATGGGAGAGACCTTCTACACCTAAGGAGATTAGGAGCTTCCTAGGCCCGGATGGCTATTATAAAAGATTTGTGGAAGGGTTTTCAGTGTTGTCTGCTCCTTTAACTAGACTTACCCAGAATTATACTGCATTCATTTGGACTGATAAGTGTGAAAAAGCTTTCCAAGAGTTGAAGAAGAGATTGTGTACTGCTCTAGTCTTAGCCTTGCCTACCAAAGGGGTTGAGTACACTATGTATATGGATGCATCACACATTAGACTTGGCTGTGTTTTGATGCAAGATGGGAATGTGATCATGTATGGATCAAGATAATTGAAGATTCTTGAAAGAAACTATCCTACGCATGATTTGGAGTTTGCTGCAGTAATTTATGCGCTGAAGCTTTGGAGACATTTATTGTATGGTGCGTTGTGCAAGATCTATACAGACCATAAGAGTTTAAAGTACGTCTTCACTCAGAAGAAATTAAATCTGTGCCAGCGTCGGTGGTTAGAATATGTGGCTGATTATGATGTGGAGATCCTTTATCATCCAGGAAAGGCTAACGTAGTAGCCGATGCTTTGAGTAAAAAGACTACCAAAATTTTTAATTTGTCTGTGCAGTGCTTGGTAGAAGAATTCTTGTTGATGGACATTGGAGGTTGGAATAGTGCATTGCCTGCTAGTTTGGAAGCAGAAGAGCCCTCTTGGATTTCCCTTACTAGAGCCCACCAGAAAGACGATCCAGATTTGTTGCATCTCTGGAATAGAACTGAGAAGGGAGAGCTACCTTATTTCTCCTTGGATGAGTTGGATACCTTAAAGTATCGGGGTAGATTTTGCATTCCTGCTTTTGGTGATATTCAGGCTAAAATTTGTACTGAAGCTCATGGTTCTAGTGTTTCCTACCATCCTGGTTCCACAAAAATGTATAAAGATCTAAAGCAAATTTTTTGGTGCTCGGGGATGAAGAATGATATAGCAAAGTTTGTGGCGGAATGTTATACATGTCAGCGTGTTAAGGCTAACCATAGGAGGCCTGGTGGTAAATTGACACCGCTGGATATTCCATGTTGGAAGTGGGAGAGTATTTCGATGGATTTCATCACTGGCTTACCGAGATCTCCCGTGGGCACGACTCTATTTGGGTGATAGTTGATAGATTGACTAAAAGTGCTCACTTTGTACCTTTTAAGATCAGATATTCTATGAAGAATATAGCTGAATTGTACCTTGATGAGATTATCAGATTGCATGGAGTGCTAGTCAGTATCGTATCAGATCGAGACTCTAGATTTACGTCCCATTTTTGGAAAATTTTACAGGAGGGGTTGGGTACCGATTTGAGGTATTCCACCGCCTATCATCCGCAGACAAATGATCAGACAGAAAGAGTTAATTAGATCGTAGAAGACATGATCAGGTGTTATATTTTGGATCACGGTGGTGCTTGGGATGAACGCCTCGAACTCATGGAGTTTGCGTACAATAATAGTTACCAAGAGAGTCTGCAGATGGCCCCGTTTGAGGCCCTATATGGGAGGCATTGTAGGACTCCTTTGTTTTGTGCTGAAGTTGGTGAAAGAACGTTGCTAGGTTCGGAAGCCATTGAATAGATGAATTGTGTCGTGACTCATATTCGAGAAAAGCTCTGTGTGGCACAAGAGCGATATGAGAAATATGCTAATCAACGAAGGGTTGATCTGGAGTTCATTGTTGGGGACATGGTTTTTTGAAAGTTTCTCCGATGTTAGGTGTTAAAAGGTTTGGAAGGAACCACAAGTTATACCCAGATATGTGGGACCTTTTCAAATTCTTGAGCTCATCGGAGTGTCAGCTTATAAGCTGAAGTTGTCTGCTACCTTCCCTGGTGTCCATGATATGTTCCATGTGAGCCAGTTGTGGAAGTGTATCCATAGTGATCGTCAAGTTCTTGACTCGATGCCCCGGATTCAGCCCAACCTTATGTATGTGGAGAAGTCATAAAGAGGGAGAGGGTAATGATAAGGGCCAGTTCTGAACATGCTACCTGGATATCAAACAATATTAGAGACACTTTTGGTCATCCTCCCCTATGATATGATGGTGATCAATCTGCTGAGTCTGGTTGTCAACCAACTCAATTTGAATCTACTAATTATATTGCTGAGCACACTATGTACAATCCTGCAGCACAAGTTCCATTTGAAGTTATCCAATATGTAGTCCAAACCATGTATAATCCTCCACCACCAGTTCAAAATGTTATATATGAAGAGGTGGAGATGTCTGCATCTACTATACTTAAAGAAAATGAAGCTCAGCTCTCAAAGAAATGGTTTAGGGAACTAGCTGAAACTAGACCTGACTTTGAACAATGGAGCCCAACCTCCAGATCAATAATCCTCACTGCATGGAAAGCAGTTAATGCCAATGTTACAGATAGGGGAAAATTATACCAAGAGCAAGAATGGGCTAAACATTTAAAGCAGCAAGGGGTTATCTAAAAATTCAGACATGATCTGAAGACATGGAAAATACCTGTTAATTCAATTGAGCCCAGCAAATATTTTTCCCAAGCTTTATCATTAATTTGAGAGACAAATACTCAAGGTAGAATAAATCTCAAAATCTAATGTTGACAATGGGAAAAATATAGCAGATGACAAGGTGCCTGAAGTAAAAAAAACAAAGATACAATCTGGAAAGGGCATAGTCATCAAAGAAGCAGAAGATCATTATAATATATTTTCTAGGCATTTGTGTACCTTTACTTTTTGATCAGTATAACAAAACAAACAAATGTAATCCTGAATAGATTTATAATGAAAATCTTGGTTACACTATATTCTATTTATGTGTTATCAATTGTGTCATTTCATATGTTATTCAACATTGTTGAATTTAAAACTTTATCATCATATTTTGGTATAATGTTGTATATCATTGAATTGGGGTTATGACTTCTCCAAATAGGGGGAGATTGTTGGGTACATTGGTTACAATGTACTTAGTTTGAAGAAGTCACTTCAACTCAATGATATACACAATTTGTATTTGATGTATATTTCAGTTATGTTTGCAGGATTACATATTGATTGGACAGGTGGATACAAGAAACTAACTTGATTTTGAAGTAAAATTTTCAAAGTTCAAAAGTGTCAACACACATCAACTATGTCAACACCTTTGTAGTAGTTGTGTCGAGACAAGTCAGCACAGTCTACATTCAACAACTTGCGGTACAGAAAATTGACTAAGTACAAAAGTGTCGACCCAATTCAACAGTGTCGACACTTTTAAAGAAGTTGTGTCGAGACAAGCCTGTTTACTTGACACATAGAAGATTCAAGACAGCTATGTCGAGACAAGTCAGTTGTCTTGACACCTTGAAGACAAATTCGGCATACTTGATACTGCAAAGCTTAAAGTAGTTGTGTCGAGACAAGACAACTCTCTCGACAAAAAGAAGACAATAAATTTTACCAATTAAAATTGCGTCGAGACAAATCAAATGTCTCGACACAATGAAGAATTAGAGATAGACTTTCCAACATTAGGCAAACAGTTGTCTCGAGACAACCCAACTGTCTCGACACAAGTAAGAACAAAAGATGTCGACACAGACAATGCTTATGTCGAGACAAATCAACTACCTCAACACTCTCAAGTTTCAGATGAAAATTCTGCCAAGTAGAATTGTGTCGAGACTGCTAAGATGTCTCGACACAAGTGTCGAGATACTTTGAACATCTTGACATTTATGGTTCAGGAAATGTGCAGATTCAATACAGAAGTTCCAAGATGGGTCAGAACTGTCACATCAGGTATATGGATAAGATATTTCAACTAAAAAAGGTCTGAAGGAGAATTTGAAGTATGATGTCAGATTCTGATGTCATCATTCAGTAAATACCCATCCATGAAGGCTATAAATAGAGGGCTAGTCTACACCAACAAAAGAGAAGAAACAAAAAAGCAATCAAAAAATTCTCATTCATTTTCCTATCTCGAGGAGGAGGAAGAATATGAAAATCTTCAAGAAAATCTCTAGATCTTTTATACAAGTCGATCTTAAGATCAAGGTGGATCTGATCAACAATTTCGTCAAGGTTATCAATCCGATCAACATCAAGAAGATATCAGAATCAGAAAATCAACTTTTCAGCCAGCCAATTTATCAAGGAGAAATTTATTATTGTTGATTGAAGAATATATGCAAACAGATAAGTCAGATTACAGAAATTCTATTTTCTGAGAATTTATTCTTTATACTTTACCTCTTTATTTTGTAAGATCTCCTAGAGATCTGAGTGTGTAGGAGATCTTATCTCTGAGTTGTAAGCCTAATTTATAAAAATTGGGGTAGGGTTCTTGAGAGACCTATGGTAGGTGGTTTTGAGTGAATCACTGAGTTGTTGGCCTATTTTATAAAGGCTGAGGTAGGATTCTTGAGGGACCTGAGGTAGGAGATTGGGAGAATCTCTGAGGTAGGACTAGTTGGTCTGAGTGTAGGTTTCTTAACAGAAACTGAGCCAGTAAGTTATTTGGATCTGAGTTAAAGAGGAGGAGCTATAACCTTATTTAGCACATTGCTAGTGAGGAAGAAGGGGTAAAGTGGATGTACCTAGTTAGGGGAACCACTATAAATTGTTTGTGTGTTGTATGTTGTGAATTGCTATTGATTTTGTTATGTTCTGAATTCGCTAACTGCTAAAATTGTTAAGTAACAAAAGATTTGCAAAAGTATCTTAAAACAGACACCTATTCACACCCCCCCCCACCCACCCACCCACCCTCTAGGTGATAGTCTACCCATAGGATTAACTTTCAAGTGGTATCAGAGGGAGGTTCTTTAAGAAAGACTTAGCAGTCTTAAAAAGATCCAAAGGGTATTAGAAAAATATCAGAACTATGGCTTCTGAATCACAAAGAGAACTCAGTTATATGAAACTACCTATTTGTACTAAGGAGAATTTTGTTATATGGAAACAGAGAGTAAGATTGTTCATGGAAGCCTTAGATCCAAGAATATTTTTTACTGTACAAGAAGGACCATATGTACCGATGAAGACATCAGTCCTAGATGTAAATGTTCAAACCCCCAAGAAACTGTTAGAAATGATAAAGGATGAGGTGGTACTTACCACCATGGATAAGAGAACACAGGATATAATAGTCAGTACAATAGATAATTCTACCTTTCAGAATCTTGTGCACTACAATACATCAAAGGAGATGTGGCATACACTCATAGTATACATGGAATTTATAGAATAGGTAAGAGATGACAAAAAATATCTCCTCAACCTATAGTATGAGGCCTTTAGACAAGGAAATAATGATTTTATAGAACAATGCTATGAAAAGTTCTTTAGAATAGTAAATGACTTAAGATACTATTGCAGAATTTTCTCAAATTATGAGCTGAATGACAAGTTCTCAAGATCACTAAATAAAGAATGGGATATCAAGATTTGTACAGTAAGAGAAATGGGGAATCTAAGAAATATGTTACCCCAAGACTTGTATGGGAAACTTATATCACATGAGCTTCAGCTAAACTCTAGAAAAGCGGAAGCAGAATCTGCCAGAAGTTCAACTCAGACTAAATCAGTGGCCCTCAAAGCTGATACATCTAAAAAGGCTAAAAGATAAATGCCATCATCACCCAGAAGGGATGAAGATACAGATAGCACTGAAGTCTGTTCTTCATCAAAAGATCTACCAGATGATGAATTGGCACTGTTTACCAGGCAATTCTAGAAAATGCTAAGGAGAAGGAAGCAGTGGAACAAAAAGAAATCTTCTGGATCAAGCTCTAGTAAAAGCAAAGACAATCACAGAGACAAATCTGTGGTCAGGTATGACTCTCATCAGAACAAACAATCTAACACTGATATTATTTGTTTTTGCTATAACAAGTCTTGACATGTCATAGATGACTGTTCAGTAAAAAGGAAGGAAAACAAATAGTCAAAAGAGAAGAAGTTCTATAAGAACAAGAAATCATAGAAGGGTCTGATGGCAAAGAAATCCAAGACCTTATCTAATAGTGATAATGACTCAACTGAGTCAGAACAAGAACTTGCAGGAATATTCTCCAGTGAAGAAGATCTTGTTCATCAGAAAGGCAATTTATAAAGGGAAAAGCTCCAAAACTTCATCACAGCATGGTGATTCTGAAGAAGAAATGGAGATCAATTTAATGGCACTATCTGATGATTCAGAAACAGAAGCACCTGACTGTCAGAATACTTAGGTAATCTATGATATTTCAACAAGTACTAAAACTTATGTATATGAGACTGGGGATGAGCTAGACTCATGTGACTCAAAGAATGATTCACATAAGACTTACTCTATGACTGAACTACAGCAGCTAACAGTCAAATTTGGAAAGCTGTTGGAAGCCCTAGTAAATAGTAAGAAGCTTGTCAAAGAACAAGCTGAAGAAATAGCATCACTAAAAGGTTTTGAGTATCATCATCGGATGGATACTCAGTAATTTGGTCTTCAAAGTTCTTAGTTGGCAATATTGACTAAGATCATTGATGATCAAATCTTATTACTGAAACAAAAGGATGAAACTATTCAGGAGCTGGAACTCAAACTCCTGAATGAGAAAAAGTTAGTTCAACAATTTTCTAAACCTAAAATTGTATTACCTATTATAGATACCTTCTTAAGAACAGCTGGAAGTGGTCTTGGGTATGTTAAATCCAAGAAGAAAAGAGGCAAAAAGCTGACAGGACAAAAGGATCCAATCATTCCACAGCCTGTAATTCAGACTAAAGGAAAAGAAATCTTGAAGTCTGAACAAGTTGGACCAAGTTCATATGTGAATAGGAATGCTATTCCTAATATGCCTGCTCCAAGAAGGATAATTATAACTGAGAAACAAAATAACTTGTTTGCTCCCAGTCAAATTATAATAGTCAAGTGTGCTGATTTTTCTACTAAGGGTTGTCCGCACAAAGTTCCTTCTGTTCCTCCAAAGAGGAGGTATAACAGATATGAGTGCTGGTGTTGTGGAAAGGTAGGTCACTTTGCCTTGGACTGTTGGTACACTTACTCAGTGTCTCATATTCAGAAAAGATATCCAGTTAAGAATTTCACTGGTGGTTTTAATAGAGCCACAGCTAACAAGAACCTAGGACCCAAAACAACTTGGGTTCCTAAGGAAAAATAAATTCTTATTTTGCAGGAATGTCCAAGCACCGGAGATTGACCAATCTGGTACTTGGATAGTGGGTGTTCCAGACACATGACTGGAACAAGCCGAGATTTAAGGGAATTTATCCCCATGGAAAATGGACCAAAGATGATCTTTAGTGGAAATGACAAAGGTATAACTAAAGGTTATGTTAAGATCACAAATGGTTTAGTCACTCTCACTAAAGTAGCTTATATGGAAGAGTTGTAACACAACCTTATAAGCATAAGTTAACTTTATGATCTTCGCTATGACATTTCTTTTCACAAAGATGAGTGCCTAATTAAGATGTCAAGTAACCAAGAGGTTATCTTGACAGGGACTAGATGTGGGAATATTTATTGTTTGAATTATCATTGTTTAAAGTCAGACTCACCCTTATATCTAGTTGCAAATGAGAAAGCCTCACACTGTATCAAATGGCATAAGAGGCTAGCTCATTTAAACTACAAGGCAATAGACAAACTTTTCCGTAAAGAGCTTGTTAAGAATGGCCCTAACATTAAATGCTCAAAGGAGAGCATATGCTCAGCATGCCAAAAAGGGAAGCAAACTAAAATAACATTCAAAAGTATTGAATGTAAGGATTCAGTAAGATGTTTATGCCTCTTGCATATGGACTTGTTTGGTCCTATACATTTTCATAGTTTAGGAAGGAGAGTTTACACTTTTGTAATAGTTGATGATTATTCCAGGTTCACTTGGGTTTTCTTTTTAAGGAAAAAGTCTGAAACTCTTGATGTCTTCAAGACTTTTGTCAAACAAATTCAGAATGAATTAAATAACTCAGTGGTCAAAATTAGAAGTGATCAAGGAACTGAGTTTCAATCTGATTTTATGACAAAGTTTTGTGAAGAATTGGGGATTCAGTAAGAGTTTTCTTAACCAAGAACACCCTAATAGAATGAGATTGTTGAGAAGAAGAATAGGACTCTCGTTGAAGCTGGAAGAACCATGTTGAGTGATTCCTCACTTCCAGAATACTTTTGAGCTGAAGCTATAAACACAGCATGTCATGTTCTTAATAGAGCTTCAATCAACAAAAGATTTAATAAAACTTCTTATGAACTTATGAAGGGCAGAAAACCAAACTTGGCCTATTTTAGAATCTTTGGATGTAGATGTTATTTCCTAAATAATGGAAAAACATATCTATCCAAGATTGCTGAGAAGTCCTATGATGGCATATTTGTTGATTATAATGACAACAGTAAGGCCTATAGGGTCTACTACTTGAGGGATAAAGTTGTGGAAGTGTCTGTTCATGTTGTATTTGAAGAAAGTTCTATGTTTTACAATGATAAGCCAGGCTCATCAAGAACAATAGGTGAAGACTAAAAGCCAAAGGAGCTGACTATAGATGATATTATTCCAGCAAGCTAGAATATGCAGGATGGAGTCAACATAGTTGAAGAAGAGCTTGCACAGGAAAAACAAGGAGAAGAAACTCAGCAAGATTCAGGTGGTCAAGGAGAAGAAGTCACATTACATGTGGCTATCAGACATCTAAGGGATCATCCAAGGGAATTGATCATAGGAAATGTTGCACAGGGTGTGACATAAGAAGCAAACATCACAACACGGTGATGAATTCAAGCTTTCTATCCCAGACAAAACCAAAGAAATTTGAAAAAACTAATGTGGATCCATTTTGGATAAGTGCAATGCAGGAAGAATTAAACCAGTTCAAGAGGTACATTGTCTGGAAGCTGGTTCCCAGACCAGATAACTGCAACATCATTGGAACCAAATGGATATATAGAAACAAACTATATGAGAATGAGGTTATAGTCAGAAATAAAGCTAGAGTGGTTGCAAAGGGATATAGGCAAGAAGAGGGGATAGACTCTGATCAAACCTTTGCACCAGTGGCGAGACTGGAGGCTATAAGACTTTTTTTAGCATATGTAGCCTACAAAGGATTCAAAGTTTATCAAATGGATGTGAAGTCAACCATTCTAAATGGTAATCTTAAAGAAAGAGTTTATGTAGAGCAACCCTCAAGTTTTGTTGATTATACTAAACCTACTCATGTGTATTTGTTATTAAGAGCTCTCTATGGTTTAAAACAAGCTCCAATGGCTTGGTATGAGACTCTAAGTTCCTTCTAGAGAATAAATTATCAAGAGAGAAAATAGACAAAACACTATTCATAAGGGATGTCAAAGGCAAGACCATCTTAGTATAGATATATGTTGATGACATAATATTTGGTTCTACAGATGAGTCACTTTGCACTAGATTTGCCAAATTAATCAAAGGTAAGTTTGAGATGAGTAGCATGGGTGAACTCAAGTTTTTCTTGGGTCTCCAAGTTAAGCAAACTTTAGATAGACTTTTCATTAGTCAGACTAAGTTCAGCAAGGGGATAATCAAGAAGTATGGCATGGAAACAACCACTTCAATGAAAACTCCCATGGGGTCAAGTACGTCTTTAGACAAGGATGGTGCTGGGAAGCCAGTTGATATCACCTTGTATAGGGGCATAGTTAGCTCACTACTCCATCTAACATCCTGTAGACCAGACATAATCTATGTGACTTGTGCCTATGTCAGGTATCAAGCATGCCCTAAGGAATCTCACTATACTACAGTTAAAAGAATATTGAGATATCTAAAGGGCATACCTAATCTTGGCCTATTGTATCCCAGCAATAGTGGTTTTGATCTAATAGGCTATTCATATGCAGACTATGCAGGATGCAAGGAAGGCAGGAAAAGCACATCAGGGTCATGTCAATTTCTTGGAAAGAGGCTAGTGTCATGGAGCAGCAAAAAATAGACAAGTGTAGCAATATCCATAGCTGAATCTGAGTACATTTTTGTTGGTGGTTGCTGTGCACAATTGCTCTAGATTAAGCATCAATTACAAGATTATAATTTACAATTAAGTAAAATTCCTTTATACTGTGATTCTACAAGTGCTATTTCTATTGTAAATAATCCTGTGTCACATAGTACAACTAAACACATTGAAATTAGATATCATTTTACTAGAGAACATATAGAAAATAAAGATATCAGCTTAGAATTTGTTCCTACAAATAGACAGATTGTTGATATCTTTACTAAGCCTTTGTAAGAAGAGAAATATAATTTCTTTAAATTTGAACTTGGAATGTTAAATATTGAGTAAAACAGTAATAACTTAAGTATAAAACTTATTAATCAGAAATTAAGTATACTCATTTAGGTTTCAAAAATAAGCTACAAATGTAAGACCCCCCCCCCCTCCCGGATCCCAAATCACGGCATGAAGGGGGGGTCTTATGCACGGAACAGCCGCCTTGCGGTAGCATTAGCACACGGGCTAACCTGTACCACAAGACGCCTATTCCACCGGGTACAACCAATATCAATATAAGCATGTCAACCCAACCAAAATATAAGCAAGAAGAAGTCAAATCCACACTAAGCATATATATCCAAATACATCAAATAAGAGAAGCTAAAACATGCTTCTATAATATCAGAGTACAGCTATAAAATTGTCCAAACGGGCTACATCAAAATCTCACAACACTCACATCTGTAACCGACGGTAGTGACGACACCATCACATCAGGCCATATCGTCCTGGCCTGGCTGTCCTGCTGCAAAGTCTGTGGTTGCTCTACCTGCGGGGTGACCTCCTAAAAAGGAAGACGTAGCAACCGTTAGTCGAAAAGACTAAGTGGATTCACATTCGCTCCCCCGGAGACTCCTCAGCACCGGACGGAGAAAGGAACAAGGACACAAGTATAATACAAGTAGTAGAGCAGGTACAAGCAGGTGGTAAAATTACATGAATAACAACATTATAAACTAGCAGTTCTACTTGAATAACAATATTATAAACTAGCAGTTCTACTTGAGCAATTAGTAAATCAACAAGTACAAGTAACTACAGCAGGAAAGTAACTTAACTTATAAGGATGCCCATAAAAGCTTATAAGTTAAGCATCGGGTTACATAAAAGTAACTCATCGTATAAGAGTGCCCATACAAACTTATACGATGAGGATCTTAGTTGTGCAATGCTATGTAATGGTATATATGCTATGCAATGACTCACCCATGATCACACCTATGCAATTGCTATGTCGACACAGACTATAGTTCCCACTATTCGAGCAGGTAGCTAACCTCTCAAGCATCAGCCACCGTGGCCAGGAGGTGACAGTAGAGCGAGCATCTCTACTACTAGGCGGGTATCCACACTACTTCACCTAGGCCTCCGTACGCCTCAACGCTAAGAACACAACAACGGATCCCATGCGTACTATGGCCCAGCGGGGTCTCGGGTAGATGTGCACCGAGAACACAGCCCGAACTGGCCTAGTGTGACCCCTAAGGGGCCTCGGAAGAAAGCACGAGGACACAGCCCAACCGTTCACTTGGCACGGAAGGGGCCTCGGGACGTGAACACCGAGGACACAGCCCAACCGCCCAAAGTCTAACTGTCAACTCCCATCGGTGTGACGATCGGCGAGCCCGTAGACCTGCCACACTATCCTTAACCCAGTATTACGACACCGCGTGTCGACTCACACCGCATGGAAATTCCACATCACCGTGGTATGGAATGGGCCTCGGAAGTAAGCACGAGGACACAGCCCAACCATCCTCTCGGCACATAAGGAGCCTCGGGACGTGATCACCGAGGACCAAATACAATCGTCCGTCTATACCTCATTTCAACATTAATCCAACTGGTGATGGCCAACGCCGCACTTACATCCTTCCACAATACTACCCGTAGGGAGACTACGCTCTAAGTATTGGACTACTAAATTTTACTCCAACCATCATACATACTCATGGCCATATTTTATCCATCTATTTGTCATTCCAAATGGTTTCAACATATTACAAACATGATGCGCATTAATAATACTCTACCAATTTGTATCTAGTCATTTCATTCATCATATTATAAAGATGATGCGCATATATAATAATCTATCAATTTTTAGCAAGTCATATCATGCCATAAAGCTTGCTTCACAATTCAGTTTTATGAAATCTAATTAACAAGATTCATCATTCATAGCACTACGGTGGTTAGCATAAAATATTTCATCAAAATCTCGAGTTAATTTGCAACATCGATTCCACCGAATTCAAATTCATATTATATAAACCCCAGAATTTAAGTGCAGAATAAATCTGGACAGCAACTTCGACCAGAGATTCTCGAAGCTACAGGAATCCGGTGATGACGTGTAACCATCGATGGAAAGGTCTTTCCATGGGTTACAACTTTCATATTCAGCCCACAACCCAGATTTGGTTGTATTCTATTTGGAATTGGCTTCAAAGTCCGCTGCGCACAGAACAACATTTTTGCATGCTGTATTTATCAGATGTCATTTTTGTTCAGGCTTTCCTGTGGCTACAGACTTCGCCTGAAGTCATGCAACCATTCGTTGGAAAGGTATTTTCAAGGGCTTCAACTTTCGTGTTTAGTCGGAAGCCCGGTTATGGCTACATCCTACATGAAAATGGCCAAGAATATCACCAGAATACAGATTCTGCACGCTTCGTAAATAGGAATGAACGGCATCGGTTCATCTTCCTCTCCAAGTCGATCTTCCAAAATCACTCCAAAATTTCCTCCTCCCTTATTCACCCTCATGAGTCCATGATTCTTCATGAAACCATCCACCCATCATCACATAGGAGAAAGGGGAGGTTGAAGAGATCTAAAACCTAGAACACATGTCCTAGCTTCGCCATCCCTAGAAAACTCCTTCTCTCCATCAAAACTCTCTTGAGTCGATATCTCTCCTAAGAAAATAACTAAAGATCTAGTGCCAAGGGAGAGGGTAGGAAACTCACCTCATTTTCGAAGTTTCCACTATATCCGGCCATAGATCGTGTAACTCCTCTTGGTGGCATCTTCTCCTTCACAGCGACGGCGGATCTTCTCCTCCAAGACTTTCTCCAGCAGTTTCCCTCTCTACAAAAGTTTCTCTCAGGAAATAGGGGCTGAAATGAGCATGAAAACGGCTAGGGTTTTCTCTTCCCCTTATATACGAAAAGTGACACGGGTAGGGACACGCCCGTGTCCTTAGCCGTGTCCTGCTTGGGCGAAATGGCAACGGCAGTTTCCGTGTCAGTTCAATACTCGACACGGGTAGGGACACGCCCGTGTCCCGACCCGTGTCCATATAACACGGTCGTGTTCCCTGGTCGTGTCCTTCTCTGGATACATTTCGACGAACTCAACTCGATACAACGGCACACGGGTAGGGACACGCCCGTATCACTACCCGTGTCATACAATTCGTCGATCTCGGCACATAGTTCATCGATCTCGACACATAGTTCGTCGATCTCGACACGCCCTGTCGAGTGTAACTCGCCACACACGGGTAGGGACACGCCCGTGTCGCTACCCGTGTCATACGATGTCGACACACCTCGTCAATCTCGACACGCCTCGTCGAGCTCAACTCGACACAATAACACACTGGTAGGGACACGCCCGTGTCTCTACCCATGTGAATTCGTTGATCTCGACACGCAGTTCGTCGATCTCGACACGCTGTGTCGAGTTCAACTCGACACACCCGCACATGGGTAGGGACACGTCCGTGTCTCTACCCGTGTCACTTCACACGGGTAGGGACACGTCCGTGTCTCTACCCGTGTCACTTCACACAGGTAGTGACACGCCCATGTCACTACCCGTGTCCTTCTCTGGACATACTCGAGTCATCGACTCGAGAGCTGGCCACTCCCACACGGGTAGGGACACGCCCGTGTCTCTACCCGTGTACTATGCTTGACTGATTTCTCCTCCTATCCACATGTGCTGCCTAGTTGTCAGCACTCCCCATGAACCCTGGTCGGCTCTCCTGACTCAAAAACATGCACGAGGGGCTTAGTGCGATTCAGGACGTTACAAATCCTATAAACAAAATAAAAATTTCATCCCCGAAATCAGGCTTAGGCTATGGGGAGAAAAGCATAACAGAAAATACAATATGCTCTTAAATAAAATTACCTTGAGCAAACAACTCTGGATAGCGTTTTTGCATCAAATCAATTGGCTCTCATGTATATTCCTCCTTCCCATGATTAGTCCATAGCACCTTCACCAAGGGAACACTATTGTGGCATAACTTTCTTGTCTCGTTATCTACGATCCGCATTGGCTCTAGTCGCATAGATCTATCAGACGCCACAGCACCGTCAGTTGTGGGTATGTATTGATCGGGCCGCAACAGTGCCTTCCAAAGCGACGACACATAGAACACATCGTGGAGGTTCTCTAGCTCGGGCGGTAACTCCAACCGATAGGCCAACGTGCCAATCCTTTTCAATATAGTATAAGGCCCAACATACCTTGGGCTGAGCTTTTTCACACCACGCACACGTGACACTCCATGCATCGATCGGATTTTCAGGAACACTTTATCACCCACTTAAAACTGCACCATCTGGTGCCTTGCATTATAATACTTTGCCTGCCGACTTTGAGCCTCCAACATGCAATCCCGTATCAGTCTAACCACCGCATCGGTATCCTCAATATATTCAACACTCAAAGCCTTCGGGTCTTCATCTTGCACCCAAGACAAGGGGGTTCTACACCTCCTTACATAAAGAGCTTCACGAGGAGCCATGTCGATACTAGCCTAGTGGTTATTATTGTAGGAGAACTCCACCAACGCTAAGAGCCTTTCCCACGGCTCTCCTCTATCCAACACACATAGTCTCAACAAATCTTCCAACGTCCTGATGGTCCTTTCAAATTGCCCATCCGTCTGGGGATGAAACGAGGTGTTGAAGGTAAGGCACGAGCCCAAATACGTCTGTACCCCTTCCACTCCCTTGAGGTGAAATGACCATCCCGGTCCAAAACGATTGTCTTAGGCACGCCATGATACCGTACGAACTGCTCCACAAAGAGGCGTATTATCCACATGAGCTTCTTTCTTCATTGGTATGAACCGGGCTACTTTCGTCAGGCGATCAACTATCACCCACACCGAATCATTCCCAGAGCCTGAGCGAGGTAACCCATGGACAAAGTCCATGAAGATATCCTCAAACTTCCACTCGGGGATGGGCAACGGTTGTAGCAAACCACCAGGACTCTTGCATTCCGTCTTCACCCGTTGACAAGCTTCGCAATGTGTAACAAAATATCGAACATCCTTTTTCATTCCCGGCCAACACATGGTCTTTCGTAAGCCGGCGTACATCTTAGCAATGCCTGGGTGCACTGAATATTGAGAGCAATGAGCCTCTCTCAAGATATCCTCTCGGATTTTACCACCTTTGGGGATGTAGAGTCGGCCACGAAAATATACGAGGTTGTCTTTTAGCGTATACTCATCCGTAGTGCCATCTTCGATTGATTTGATTGTCGGTGCCAGAGCCGCATCCATTCCTTGCTCCACTCTGATTCGGTCCTGGATATCACAAACTATGCTCATGCTTGTCAAGTACTCCGTATACTCTCCCAAAGGAGCCTTAAATATCAATGTAATATCCATCTCCTCAATCATCCGAGCCAACTCCATACTCATCAGCCGAGACTCTGGGCAAGAACCTGGTACCTTTCTACTCAATGCAACGGCCACCAAGTTCGCCTTTCCGGGGTGGTAGTTCATGGTGAACTCGTAGTCGCATAGAAATTCTAACCACCGCCGTTGTCTCAAGTTCAACTCCTTCTGAGTATGAACGTACTTCAAGTTTTTGTGATCTGAAAATATCTTGCAGTGGACGTCGTATAGATATTGCCTCCAAACCTTCAAGGCGAACACCACTGCTCCAAGCTCCAAATCATGAACCGGGTAATTGATTTCATGTTTCTTCAGTTGTCTTGAAGCATAAGCAATCACGTGTCCATGCTGCATCAACGCCGCTCCCATCCCTTGATATGATGCGTCAGTGTAAACTTGAAGTCCTTCCTTCCCAAATGGAAGTGCAAGGATGGGGGCAGAGGTAAGTCTGTCCTTCAGCTCCTAGAAAGCTGCTTCATATTGGGGTGTCCACTCAAATGGCACACCTTTCTTCGTCAATGAAGTAAGTGGAAGAGCAATCTTTGAAAATCCTTTTACGAACTTGCGGTAGTACCCGGCAAGTCCAAGGAAACTCCTCACATCGGCCGCCGACTTCAAGGGCGACCACTCCTTCACGGCACACACCTTGGCCAGATCCACCGCTTGTCCTGCTCCACTGATCACATGCCCCAAGAAAGCAACCTCTTTAAGCCAGAATTCGCACTTGCTGAACTTGGCGAACAAGGCGTGCTCTTTTAATTTCTTCAATACCAAGGTCAAGTGCTCAACATGCTCCTCCTTCGTCTTGTAGTAGACCAATATGTCATCGATGAAAAGAATGACGAAGATATCCAAATAAGGTTCAAACACCTTGTTCATCAGGCTCATGAAGGCCAAAGGGGCATTTGTGAGCCCAAACGGCATTACAGTGAACTCGTACAGTCCATATCTTGAACTAAAGGCCATTTTCTGGATGTCACTTTCTTGTATTCTCAACTGATAATACCCTGAGCGCAAGTCCATCTTAGAAAACCAATGCGCTCCCACTAGTTGTTCAAACAACTCGTCGATTCGAGGTAGCGGATAAGTGTTTCGCACCGTCAGCCGATTGAGTTCCCGATAGTCTATGCACAAACGCAGGGTCCCATCCTTCTTCTTCACGAAATATACAGGGGCTCCCCAGGGTGACGAACTGGGGCGAACGAACCCCGACTCCACCAGTTCTTGCAGTTGAGCTCTAAACTCCGCGAGTTCCTTCGGGGCCATTCGGTAAGGGGCCTTGGATATCGGCTTGGCGCCCGGTACTAGATTAATCTGGAAGTCAACCTCTCTATGCGGAGGTAATCCTGGCAGTTTCTCGGGAAATACCTCATGGAAGTCCTGCACTACCCGTACGTCTTTTATATCCAATACTAACTCCTTCAACTCGAACCAGATCATGAAGACTTCATCCCCCTTCATATGGTATTTTACTGTCTGAACTGAAGATAACAACATACGAGGTGCGATGCTAATATCTTGGAAGATGACGTCGGAGTCTCCATATCTCAAGTAGATTCATTTCTCTGCACAATCAATCCTTGCAAAGTGCCAGTCCAACCACGCCATGCCCAAAATGATGTCAAACTCCGGCATTCTCAAGACCGTGGTAGGCGTATATCAAAGGCCTTTCCTTCAATAAATATCTCAAACTCGCACTTAGCGGTTGCAATCATCTCTGAGCCGTCCGGTAGGCGCACTCGTCGGGCTATACCAGTAAAGTATTGTACGCCCTCCATGTCCTTAATGAAATCCTTAGACACAAAGGAGTGTGAGGCACCGGTATCGAACAGCTCATAGGCCGTCTTCCCGCCAACTATCACAGTGCCTAAGTACCAATAAACAAAACTTATTGCTAGGTGTCTAGTATGTCTCAAGCAACTTTAAGTTAGACAATGAAAACATGATAATCAATTAAATCACACCTGCAATCACATCTTGGGGATTCCGTTCTTGCACCATGTCCAGCGCGTACACTTGATCCCGAGCAGGGCCGGGGTTTCCTCCTCACGGTCCTCGTCCTCGACCACGCATAAAACCATGCCCCTGCGGAGCTGTCGGAGGGAGAGCAGGAGGGACATTCCCATACAACCGCGGGCAGAAATGTCGAATGTGGCCCGGCTGGTTGCATTCAAAACACACCAGCCCACGACGCCCTTCATGTTGATGAATTTGTTGAGGCTGAGGCGGTGGAGGCAATGCAGGCGGCTGCGGAACTGGATGCTCCACTCTAAAATCTCGGTGGAAACGTCCTCCACCTCTTTGATGACCCCTTCCTCTCCTAAAGTCCTGCCTTCTTCTATTACTTGGGCCAGCTTCCATCACTCCCTCCGCAGGTCTCTTACCACTACTCAAGTAATCTGCCTCCAATCTCTTCGTCATGTCGATAATCTCCGCCAAGCTAGCGTCCGCTATAAACAAAAGGGCCTGCCTTAGGGGATCTCGCAGCCCTTTGTAGAAACGCTTGGCGTATCCTCTATCATCCAGGTCATATGAGTCTGCGAACCTTGCGAGATGCTGGAACTCTCGCTGGTATTCTGTAACCGATTTTGATCCCTACTTCAGTAGTAGAAACCTCTACTTGAGCTCGTCTCGAACTGATGTAGTAATGAAGTGCTCCAAGAAGACACCCGAGAACTTGCTCCAACTTATCTCAGTATACACTCGTCCTTTGAACGTGGAGCCCATGAGTGACTTCCACCACCTCTTATCATGTAGATCCAAGACGGACACCACCAACGATACAGCCATGTTGGCCGAGCAACGGATCCCCGCCAATAGCTCTTGGACCGTGTCAAGCCATTCCTCCGTGCGTACGGCCGACTCCATCCCAAGGTAGGCGGGAGGGGAGAGAGCCCAAAAGGTGCTCTGCCAGTTAGAGCCTGGAGCCTGTTGTTGAACCGGAAGCTGTTGCGCCCTAAAGGCATCCAAGATGGCGGTGAGCGTCTGCCCCAACTCGGATTATTGAAACTGAGTGGGTATGGAAGGGGCAGGAGTGCCCCCCATCGGCTCAGTGTGTACTGGAATCTACATGTAAAACACAAATATATGGTCAGGTTGGCCAATCTTAAGGTCAAAGTTGGACAAACTTAATGTGAATTAAATATGGGCACACCACTGCTTCTGCTAAGTCAGTTTATCCGCAAACAGACTAATCGAACGTGGGTGGTACCATTGTTAAATGACTTCTTTAGTTGAGGATCGTGGCAAACTGATACCATTTGTGAGACACCCCCCCCCCCTCCCGGATCCCAAATCATGGCACGAAGGGGGGTCTTATGCCCGGAACAGCCGCCTTGCAATAGCATTAGCACACGGGCTAACATGTACCACAAGACGCCTATTCTGCCGGCTACAACCAATATCAATATAAACATGCCAACCCAACCAAAATATAAGCAAGAAGAAGTCAAATCCACACTAAGCATATATATCCAAATATATCAAATAAGAGAAGCTAAAACATGTTTCTATAATATCAGAGTACAGCTATAAAATTGCCCATACGGGCTACATCAAAATCTCACAACACTCATATCCATAACCGACGGTAGCGACGGCACCATCACATCAGGCCCTATCGTCCTGGCCTGGCTGTCCTGCTGCAAAGTCTGCGGCTGCTCTACCTGCGGGGTGACCTCCTAAAAAGTAAGACATAGCAACCGTTAGTCAAAAAGACTATGTGGTTTCACATCTGCTCCCCCGGCGACTCCTCGGCACCGGGCGGAGAAAGGAACAAGGGTACAAGTATAATATAAGTAGTAGAGCAGGTACAAGCAGGTGGTAATAGTACCAAGCTTTTAAAAACCGGACCGGACCGACCGGTCAGACCGGTCGAACCGCGGACCGGGCACCCAGCCGGTCCGGTTCAGGTACGAAAACCGCGCCATCCACGAACCGCCCAAGAATCGGAGAACCGGGCGGGCGGACCGGTGGGCTGGGAACCGGGCGCGGTTTTACGCAACCGGGCGGGCCGAAGGCCCATATTAAAATAACAGAAAATTTATAGATGGCAGGATTCGAACCCTGACCACTACTGCTTTAGGATAAAAACCAACCACTTAGCCATTTTGATCTTATGATTTCATCTCATAATATTTTATATACCTATAAATATTAACGTATATAATTAATATACATATATGTATATAATTAATATACATATCTATATATAATTAATATACATATCTATATATAATTAATATACATATCTATATAAAAATTAATTACATATTTTTAGATATATTATTATATTAACATATGACATCTTTTAAAAATTAAAGTTTATATATATTTTTAATATATGCATACATCTCCATAAATTTTACGTTTTGTTTGGCATGGCGGTGGCGGTCATCAAGTGATGGTTATGAACCGCTCTTGAACGTTCAACTTTATCTAAGAAACTTCATACACTTTTATGTTCAAAAGTAAAAAACTAGTTTTATTTTCTCGACTGTGATGTTAACCATTGTCATGCCAAAACTTCATTCTATTACTCTATTATAATGTCGTTTTTACTCTATTATATATATATAACGGTTCGACCCCGGTTGAACCGGTTGAACCTTGAACCTTTCCCTCCGCCGGTTCGATGTCCGGTCCGGTTTTTAAAACCTTGAATAGTACATGAATAACAACATTATAAACAAGCAACTCTACTTGAATAATAATATTATAAACTAGCAGTTCTACTTGAGCAATTAGTAAATCAACAAGTACAAGTAACTACAGCAGTAAAGTAACTTAACTTATAAGGATGCTCATACAAGCTTATAAGTTAAGGATCGGGTTACATAAAAGTAACTCATCGTATAAGAGTGCCCATACAAACCTATACGATGAGGATCTTGTTTGTGCAATGCTATGTAATGGCATGTATACTATGCAATGACTCACCCATGATGACACCCATGCAATTGCTATGTCAACACAGACTATAGTTCCCACTATTCGAGCAGGTAGCTAACCTTTCAGTCATCAGCCACCATGGCCAAGCGGTGACAGTAGAGCGGGCATCTCTACTACTAGGCGGGTATCCACACTACTTTACCTAGCCCTTCGTATGCCTCAACGCTAAGAACACAACAGTGGAGCCCATGCGTACTATGGCCCAGCGTGGTCTCGGGTATATGTGCACCGAGAACACAGCCCGAACTGGCCTGGTGTGACCCGGAAGGGGCCTCGAAAGAAAGCACGAGGACACAGCCTAGCCGTTCACTTGGCACGGAAGGGGCCTCGGGACGTGAACATCGAGGACACAGCCCAACCGCCCAAAGTCTAACTATCAACTCCCGTCGGTGTGACGATCGGCGAGCCCGTAGACCTACCACACTATCCTTAACACAGGATTACGACACCGCGTGTCGACTCACACCGCATGCAAATTCCACATCACCGTGGTATGGAAGGGGCCTCAGAAGTAAGCACGAGGACACAGCCAAACCATCCTCTCGGCACGGAAGGAGCATCGGGACGTGATCACCGAGGTCCAAATCCAACCGTCCATCTATACCTCATTTCAACATTAACTCAACTGGTGACGGCCAACGCCGCACTTACATCCTTCCACAATACTACCCGTAGGGAGACTACGCTCTAATTATTGGACTACTAAATTTTACTCCAACCATCATACATACTGTTGGGTACATTGGAATATATGTACCTGATTTGAAGAAGCCTCGCCCTACTCAATGATATACATCAAGATGTAAATGATGTGCTTTGAGTTTCTTTGTGCAGGTTAAGTAACTATAGGTTTGCAGAAAAAGTTTCTAAGTCCATGTGTCGACACCCAGAAGAAAAGTGTCGACACTTAAGGAGGCTTGTGTCGACACCCAGAGAAGCAGTGTCGACACTTGGAGTAATTGTGTTGACACCAGGAATGCAGAGTCGACACTAGAAGCAAAGTGTCGACACATACAGGCTGTGTCGACACACAGTGAAGAAATGTCTAAAGAATCAGTGTCGACACTTAGAAGCAGTGTCGACACCCAGAGGAACTTTGTCGACATCAAAAGTGTCGACACTAGGAGGCTGTGTCGACACTCAGCAAAACATCAACAAAGTTCAAGTAAAAGTGTCGACACTAGGAGGCTGTGTCGACACTCAGCAAACTTCAACAGAGTATAAGTACATGTGTCGACACAAAGGAGATGTGTCGACACTCAATAAAAGTCTCAACACATGAAGAATGTGTCGACACAAAGGAGATGTGTCGACACTCAGCAAATGTTTCAACACAGAAGGCATGTGTCGACACAAAGGAGATGTGTCGACACTTAACAAGTTTTCAACACAAGAAGATGTGTCGACACAAAGGAGTTGTGTCGACACTTAGCATAAATCAACTAAGTATTAAAGAAGAAGGACTTGTGTCGACACACATGATCAGTGTCGACACATTCTGAAGAAGCAGTGTCGAGAAGTAATTTCTACAACACAAGGAGTTGTGTCGACACCATGAAGGCTAGTGCCGACACTTAGTCTACTTGTGTCGACACTTGGTCTATTTGTGTCGACACTTAAAGACTATCTGTCTCGACACTTTCAGACAGTGATAGAGTTTTCAAGAAGTGACTGGATGACTTAACGCCAGAGGCAGGTTCCTGGATGACTTAACATGGTATCAGAGGAAGGTTCCTGAGGTTCAATTGCGTGAGCGGAAGTCAGCCAGTGTTGTTACTCTGTGATTGAGTGGTGATCAACCTGTGTTGTTGCTCGGAGCTGCTGAAAGGTTGCCAACAGGTGTTGCAATGGAAGGGAGCTTAGCAAGAGGTCTGGGCATTGAACTCTTAACGCTGACTAACTTTAAGAAGTGGAAGTCGTGCATGAAGAGTTATCTTCTTGGCGAGGAGCTGTGGGATGTCGTTGGTGGAGACGACAGGCAGGAAGTCACTGCTGCTTTCGGTACTGCTGAGCAGGTGAGGCTCTGGAGAAGAACAAATGCTAAGGCGGAGTTCGTTCTGAAGAGAGTTGTGTCTCCGGAACTGTTTGATCACATCATTGGATGTGAGTCGGCTGCTGATATTTGGACAACCATTGATGAGTTGTTCAATAGGAAGAATGTGGCGCGGCTTCAGTTCCTGGAAAATGAGTTGGTCAGGGCAACTCAGGGAGACCTTTCCATTTCCAAGTACTTCTTAAAGATGAAGAGCTTGTGTGCTGAGCTGTCGGCACTGGATCCTGATGAGCCTATCTCTGAGGCAAAGATGAAAAGGCACATTATCCGCGGCTTGCGGAAGGAGTATGTGGCCTTTGTCACATCTGTTCAAGGGTGGGCTACTCAGCCGTCGTTGCTGGAGCTGGAGAATCTGCTTGCCTCGCAGGAGAGCTTAGCAAGGCAGATGGCTGGAGTGAACCTGAATCAGGAAGGCAGCGAAGCTCTCTTCTCAGGAAAGAAGAAAGGATGGGAAGGGAAGAAGAAGAAGGTGCAGGCCGCTGTTGAGAAAGGAGACTTCAACTTCATATCCGCCGGAGAGGAGCAATGCTCCTAAGGACTGGAAGAAGAATCTGAAGTGCTACCGGTGTCATCAGCGTGGGCACTTCAAGCGGGACTGCAAGGTCAAACTGCAGCCTGGGCATGCTGCGGGAAAGGAGGAAGCTTGTTCGAGAAGTGAAGAAGCAGAATGGGGCGGAGCTTTCTTGACGGGCACTTGTGTCCGGGCCTTGTCTGCTGAGGACTTCAACAGCGAGTGGATCGTGGACTCCGGGTGTGGTCATCACCTCACCGGAGACAAATCGATGTTCACCTCCATGCAGGCTTACTGAGGTAATGAAGCTATTATCACTGCTGATAATACTGTTTATGCAGTAGAGAAAGAGGGGGTCGTGTCATTGGGTAGTGATCAGGGGACACTTACGTTAAGGAGTGTGTATCACGTACCGGGCATGAAGAAGAACCTCTTCTCGGTGACCAATGCGGTGGACGCTGGGTATCACGTTCTGTTTGGGCCAACAGACGTGAGGTTCCTTCGCAACGTATCAGCGGTGAAGGCTGATGTTGCTCATGTTGGGAGAAGGGTGAAGATCTTGTATGTTCTTTCCACCAGTGCTTATGTTGAAAGAATGAGGGCCAATGATAGTGCGGCTATCTGGCATGAGAGGCTGGGGCATGTTGGCATGGACAAGCTAAAGGCAATGGCGAGTAGAAGTCTGGTGAGGGGGTTGCCGAAGTTGTCCTCCTTTGGTGATGGGCATGTTTGTGCGGGCTGTCAATACGGTAAGGCACATCGCCTTCCGTTTGATAAATCACAAACAAGGAGCAAGAAACCATTGGAGTGTATTCATGGCGACCTGATGGGACCGACTGTTACTGCCAGCCTTGGTGGAAGCAGATACATGCTTGTCTTGGTTGATGACTACTCAAGGTATACTTGGGTGTACTTCTTAAAGGAGAAGTCGGAAGCCTTCCGTTTGTTCGTGGAGTTCAAGGAGTTGGTAGAAGGCCGGCTTGGCTTGCGGGTTAAGAAGTTTAGAACTGATAACGGGGGGAGTTTGTCTCTTCCGAGTTTTCTAACTTCTGCAGGAAGCACGGGATCCAACGGGAGCTTACTTGTGCTCACACTCCACAACAAAATGGGGTAGCGGAGCGGAAGATCCGTCATTTGACGGAAACCTGCAAATGCTGGCTGCATGCGAAAGATATCCCAAGGTCTTTTTGGGCTGAGGGAATGTCTTGTGCTGCTTATGTTATCAACCGGATGCCACTCAGCCCTATCAACATGAAGACTCCTATTGAGCTGTTGCTGAAGGAGAAGCCAAGTGTTGAACACCTTAGGGTGTTCGGTTCAACTTGCTACGTGCATGTCCCGGATGCTTCACGGACAAAGCTGGATGCGAAGGCAAGGAAACTTGTCTTTGTTGGCTATGATGAGCGGAAGAAGGGATGGAAGTGCATGGACCCTGTGACGAAGAAGTTCGTGGTGTCAAGAGACGTTGTCTTCGACGAGCTGACGTCATATGGAGGTGGCTCGGTGGAGCTAACCGGAAGTAGCAAGGATGATGAAGCACCGGTGGAGGCTGCTGAAGGCTTGGAAGAGGAGCTTGCTGTTTCACCAGCAGCTCCTGTTGCTTCGAACTCCGAGGCTGAGCCTTCTGGCTCAGGAAGCAGGGGGAGCACTGCTCAATGCTTGCCCCAGGTAGGAGTGGAGCCCGAAGAAGCAACGGAAGCCGTGAGCAAGGAGCCGTGTCTTCGGAGATCGAAGAGGGTGGTTAAGCCACCGGCTCGGTACTGTGATGGGAATGCAGTGAGCTTTGTCTCCTGCTTCTTTGCAGGTCCTCTGGATGAGCGAGAGCCTGCAAACTTCAACGAGGCCACTGGAGTGAAGGAGTGGGATGATGCCATGATGGAAGAGATTGATGCTCTGAAGAAGAATGAAACCTGGGACCTTGTGCCCAAGGTTGATGGAGTTACTCCGGTTACTTGCAAGTGGGTGTATAAGTTGAAGAAGAAGGCTGATGGGAGCATTGATCGGTTCAAGGCTCGCCTGGTCGCTAGAGGATTCTCACAGCAGTATGGAGAAGACTATGAGGAGACATTCAGTCCAGTTGCGAAGATGACTTCTGTAAGAGTGGTGATCGCCTTGGCTGCTAGCAAGGGATGGAGGTTGTGGCAACTCGATGTGAAGAATGCCTTTCTTTACGGAGAGATTGACAAGGACATCTTCATGGATCAGCCGCTTGGTTTTGTCTCTGAGAAGCATCCGGACTATGTCTGCAAACTCAGGAAGGCTCTCTATGGGTTGAAGCAAGCTCCTCGAGCGTGGTATGGGAAGATTGCAGAGTACTTGCAGTTCTGTGGATACCTGGCTTCCAACTCGAATTCAAGCTTGTTCGTCAAGAAGAAGGGAGAGCTAAGAGTCTTGGTCCTGCTGTATGTGGATGATATGATCATCACAGGGAACTCGGAGGAGGAAGTAGCAAGGCTCAGGGCAGAGCTTGCTATACGCTTCGAGATGAAAGACTTGGGAGAGTTGCATCACTTTCTTGGTCTGGAAGTGGAGAGGAAGGAGTGCGGGGTTCTCATTAGCCAGAAAGGGTATGCCGATCGCATTGTGAAGCGGTTTGGCATGGGCGAAGGGAAGAAGTGCTCTACTCCACTGGAATCTGGGCTGAAGCTTCGACGGGATGAGGGAAGGGTTCTTCATGATCCCTTGGTGTTCAGGGCTCTTGTTGGGAGCTTGATTTACCTGACGATTACAAGGCCGGATATCGCTTATGCTGTTGGCCGAGTAAGTCGGTATATGGCTGAACCAAGGCAATCTCATCTAGTGGCGGCGAAGGGAATTCTGAAGTATGTCAAGGCTTCTTCTGACATGGGACTCCTCTATAGAAGGGACGCGGAGGTTGCGTTGCTCGGGTACACGGATGCTGACTATGGCGGTGATTCGGATGATCGAAGGTCTACTTCAGGTTATGTGTTCACTTGCGGATCAGCTAGCATCTCGTGGTGTAGCAAGAAGCAGGACTCAGTGTCGGTTTCAACCACGGAGGCGGAGTATAAGGCTTCGGCCTTGGCTGCTCGGGAAGCCGTTTGGTTGAGGAGGCTTATAGAGGATGTTCATGAAGAAGTGCAAGGGCCTACTTTACTCCGGGGTGACAATGAGAATGCTCTCAAACTAGTTAACAATCCAGTGTGTCACGCCAGGACCAAGCATATAGAGATTGATCACCACTTCATCAGGGAAAAGGTGTTGGAGGAGTCTCTGCTGGTCGGGCATGTTCGGAGTGAGGATAATCTTGCTGACATCTTCACGAAGCCACTGTCAAAGGGGCCCTTTGAACGCTTGCGCAGCTTGCTGGGCTTGGTCACCACTTCTCACTTCAAGGGGGAGTGTTGAAATTTGTGAAGTGGAAGTGGGTGACGGGACAGGTCGCGCGGCCTGTGGCGGACAGCCTTGGCGGACTGGGCGGACTGGGCGGACTGAGGTTTGCGGCCTGGTGAAAAGTCTGGTGGAAGCCGGCTATGTTCTGAGAGAGTTGTTGCATGGAGTCCGCGGTTTGGTGCGGCCTGGTATCTACGGATAGAGAGGCTTGCGGACTGGTGCTTTGCTCAGTGGTCGCGGGTGCAAGCTTGTGCTGAAAGGCGGGTTGGCTCTTGTCCGCGGGAAGCTTGCGGGCTGATGTGTCCGTGGTATTGGCTGTTGCGGACTAAGCTTAGAGCTTGGCTGAGGCCTTGTCGAGCTCTGGTGGCACAGCAGGGAGTTGCTGTGGAGATCGTTGTGGCGGCCTGGTTTTGGAGTCCGGGATTGATCGCTGTGTTAGGGCAGGAGTGCGAGGAGCTCGCGGACTGTGGCGGTCTGCGCTGTGGTGTTTTGGCGGACTGAAGTTTTGCGTCCGCCAAGCTCGCATTAGCCCCTTATGGTTTTGGGCTTGGTCACACTTGGTGCCGAGTTCAGTGTGTCCGCCGTATCCGCCGAGTCCGCTGTGACCGGGCGGTCTGTCTTTAGCTGCCTTTGGTCGTGGACTTGTGGCGGATTGAGGTGTGTGTCTTGCGGACTGCCTCGGGTTGGTGCGGACAGCCATTGAAGGGGGTTTGTTGTCCTGAAGCGGTTGGTGCTTTGCGGGCTGATGCCTTGTCCGCTTAGCTTAGGCGGACTGGAGAGGGTTCGTCAATGGTTACCTTGCTCCTGGCGGTTTTCCTTGGTGACCGGCTAAGTCCTCGCGGACTCAGCGGACGGTGGTTTGTATTCGCGCGGGCTGGGGCGGTGTCGCTATCTCTTGAGCGGTGACCACACTCCTCACCCGGCCTATAAATAGGACCCCCCTGGCACATCTATAGAAACTTGAGTGAACAGTAAGTTGGGGTGTGCGAAGTGCTGCGGTCTGTGTTTGCCAGTCCGCACGGATTGTTTCAGGCTGACAGTTTGCTATGTGCAGGTCGCGCGGATAACTTCAAGGAGCCAGGAGTGGGGCTGTGACTTCGGTCAAGTGCTTGGAAGTGTGCGGTCTCTGCGGACTCAGCAGGAGGTCGCTCTGCGGCTTGTCAGTTCTGTTTCATCTTTGCCAGCTTCAATAACCTGTCCGCCGGCTTCAGGCGGGTAGGGGTGTTCCTCAGTTCGGGTTCAGCAGAAGGCGAATAACGGTGTGTCCGCGCGGCCTCGCGGCTTCGGCGGACTCCGTGGTATTCGGCGGATTGCAGTATAGTTCGGGCGGCTTCGGCGACCTCGCGGTCTCGGCGGACTCGGGTTCTGTCCGCCCGGCTTGTTTTTTGGTGCTTCTGTTTTTCAGCTGTTATACTAGCGAAATCATGTCTCGCTATGTATGCCTCGCATTGTAAAGAAGTGAATGAATAATAGACCTGTTTGTGCTTCCATTGTTTGTTGTGATTTACCTTTGTTCCTCTAGTCCTTGGTTTCCGCTGGTTCAACGTGCGAACTGGGTAGTTCCGAAGATATTAATTTGGCGTTTGGGCTATCTTGCTGATCACGTTGAGAAAATTTAACAATTTCAACCGGTCAACTGCTACTGTCAGAGCTGTCAGAAGTTTGTTAGAAACTGGATCAGCTGGTCACCATGAAGAAAGCCTATATAAAGGCTTATTCCTTCAACAGAAAGGGATGGATGAGAAGCAATCATTGAAGTGAGTAACAACAAACCAGAAGAAGACCTTCAAGTGAAGATCTAAGTAGTTGGAGAGAGAAAGCTCCTTCTAAGAAGACAGCTATTGAACCAGGCTGATAAAGATAGTTTCAGATTGAGATCTGATTCTCAAGTCAGCAGTTGATTGAAGATCATCTGCCTAGAGATTCAACCCTACTATGTTCTAATTCAAGAAGCTTTGAAGAAAATCCAAGGGAGGTTGATCTCAGCAAAGTTCTTTCAAGAACTCATCAAGAAGCCAGTCAACTCAACTTTCTCAATCTGAGTTGTGGTTATTAATCCTTGTATTTTTGTTTTTGTAGGATCCTAAGGGATCTGAGTTGTAAGCCTATATTTATAAAGGCTGAGTGGTAGGGCTTGTGTGCCTGAGTGTAGGATATACATTTCTCTGAGTGTAGGCCTTGTTGAAGGCTGAGGGTAGGCCTTGTTGAAGGCTGAGTGTAGGTCTTGGTGAAGACTGAGTGATAAGGCTTTGTGCCTGAGTTGTAGGAGTGGGATCACTCTGAGTTGTAGGAACCTATTTGGGGTTCTGAGCTGTAAGATCTGTGGATCTGAGAAGTAGTGGAGAAGTTAGGCCGAATCTAGTACACTAATAGATATGCGAAGGGGGAAGTGGATGTACCCAGACCTTGGGGAACCACTATAAATCCTGTGTGATTTCTGTGATTGTATGCTTGTGTGGTTGTTGTATTATATGTGCTGTGAATTGCAATTATTGTACTGTAGTGCTGCCTTAAAAGTTTAAAAAGATTAAGTGCACCTATTCACCCCCCCCCTATAGGTGTTTAGGCACTAGTTCTTTCACATATTCATGGCCATGGTTTATCCATCTATTTGTCATTCCAAATGGTTTCAACATATTACAAACATGATGCACATTAATAATAATCTACCAATTTGTATCTAGTCATTTCATTCATCATATTATAAACATGATGCGCATATATAATAATCTATCAATTTTTAGCATGTCATATCATACCATAAAGCTTGCTTCACAATTCAGTTTTATGAAATCTAATTAACAAGATTCATCATTCATAGAACTATGGTGGTTAGTATAAAATAGTTCATCAAAATCTCGAGTTAATTTGTAACATCGATTCCACCGAATTCAAATTCATATTATATAAACCCCAGAATTTAAGTGAAGAATAAATCTGGACAGTAAATTCGATCGGAGATTCCCGACGCTACAGGAATCCGGTGAAGACGTGTAACCCCTCTATGGAAAGATCTTTCCATGGGTTACAACTTTCATATTCAGCGCACAACCCAGATTTGGCTGTATCCAATTTGGAATTGGCTTCAAAGTCTGCTGCGCAAAGAACAACATTTCTGCATTTAGTATTTATCGGATGTCATTTTCGTTCAGGCTTTCCCGTGGCTACAGACTTTGCCTGAAGTCTTGCAACCATTCGTTAGAAAGGTATTTGCAAGGGCTTCAACTTTTGTGTTTAGTCGGAAGCCCGTATCTGGCCAAAACCTATATGAAAATGGCCAAGAAGATCGCTGCGCGCAGAATTCAGATTCTGCACGCTTCGTAAAGAGGAATGAACGGCATCGGTTCATCTTCCTCTCCAAGTCGATCTTCCAAAATCACTCCAAAATTTCCTCCTCCCTTATTCACCCTCATGAGGCCATGATTCTTCATGAAACCATCCACTCATCATCACATAGGAGAAAGGGGAGGTTGAAGAGATCTAAAACCTAGAACACATGTCCTAGCATGGTCATCCCTAGAAAACTCCTTCTCTCCATCAAAACTCTCTTGAATCGATATCTCTCCTAAGAAAATAACTAAAGATCTAGCGCCAAAGGAGAGGGTAGGAAGCTCACCTCATTTCCGGCGTTTCCACTATTTCCGGCCATAGATCGTGTAACTCTTCTTGGCGGCATCTTCTCCTTCACGGCGACGGCGGATCTTCTCCTCCAAGACTTTCTCCAGCAGTTTCCCTCTCTATAGAAGTTTCTCTCAGGAAATAGGGGATGAAATGAGCATGAAAACGGCTAGGGTTTTCTCTTCCCCTTATATACAAAAAGTGACACGGGTAGGGACACGCCCGTGTCCTTACCCGTGTCCTGCTTGGGCGAAATGGCAACGGTAGTTTCCGTGTCGGTTCAATACTCGACATGGGTAGGGACACGCCCGTGTCCCGACCCATGTCCACATGACACGGTCGTGTTCCCTGGCCGTGTCCTTCTTTGGATACATTTCGACGAACTCAACTCAACACAACGGCACACGGGTAGGGACACGCCTGTGTCGCTACCCGTGTCATACAATTCGTCGATCTCGACACGTAGTTCGTCGATCTCGACACGCCCTGTCGAGTGTAACTCGCCATATACGGGTAGGGACACGCCCGTGTCGCTACCCGTGTCATACGATGTCGACACACCTTGTCGATCTCGACACGCCTCGTCGAGCTCAACTCGACACAACGACACACAGGTAGGGACACGCATGTGTCTCTACCTGTGTCATACAATTCGTCGATCTTGACACACAGTTCGTCGATCTCGACACGCTGTGTCGAGTTCAACTCGACACACACACAGGGGTAGGGACACGCCTGTGTCTCTACCTGTGTCACTTCACACAGGTAGTGACACGCCCGTGTCACTACCCGTGTCCTTCTCTGGACATACTCGAGTCATCGACTCGAGAGCTGGCCACTTCTATACGGGTAGGGACACGCCCGTATCTCTACCCGTGTACTATGCTTGACTGATTTCTCCTCCTGTCCACATGTGCTGCCCAGTTGTCAGCACTCCCCATGAACCCTGGTCAGCTCTCCTATCTCAAAAACACGCACGAGGGGCCTAGTGCGATACAGGACGTTACAACAAAAGTGTCAGGAATCAACACTTAAGAAAAACAAAATTTTAACTAGTCAGTGTCGAGACACAAGAAACTGTGTCAACACTGTATGTAGTAATGTGTCGAGACACCAGAGGGTGTGTCGACACTATAGATAGTGATGTGTCGAGACATACGAATATCAAAACAATAAAGCATATATGTAGAGAGACATAAAACATGTATCGACTTGAGTCGACACATCATGACAGACTTGATTTGAATTATGTAGACACATATCGACAAACATGTGTCGACACTCAATACAGGTGTCGACACTTAGTCATTTCCTAAAACTTGGAACAGATTTCGCAACGCGCCTTTTCAACTTCTGCGGCATCTACTATAAATAGGGAAAGAAAGAAGGTGTCGTCTACGCTTACCTAAATTCCTGAGAGATTGAACCCTGGGTGTTGATACCTAGAACTCCTTTAGTCGACACATCATCTTCTTAAATCTCTTCCAATGGCTCCCAAGAATCACTGTGCGAACAGAAAAAAGTAGATCGAAAAATTTGAGTAACAAAACTTTTATTATCCAAAAAGGTTGTTATTATAAAGGTATGACCTCCCTTTTATAGAATGGAGGGGAGAAGAGAGATTACAAATAAGCAATGTGGGACTAATAATTACAGGAACAAGCATCTATACAAGTCGTATAAGCCGCGCGGTTAGACTAACCGCATGGCAACTACACTATGCAAAAGACAACCTGACACTGTCTTTAAGTCGCCATAGACAAGCCGCCAGACCACCCGGTCACCAATCAGCACAAACCACCTAGTACATCGCTGGAGAGAAAATGCTAGACTGCACGGTCTCAAAGCTACTAGAGGTATACCGCCAGACCGCCTGGTCTCCAAGCCGCCAGGGGCAGTCCGCCAGACCGCCCGGACACCATGCAACAACGTTCCCCCTCAAGTTAGAGCATATATATCAATCATGCCCAGCTTGTTACAGATGTGGAAAAAGAAAGTAGACACGGGCTTGGTAAAGATATCTGCTAGCTTATTGTCGGAAGTAACGAAGGGAGTACAAATCTGTTTCTTCAAAATCTCTTCCCGAATAAAATAGCAGTCAACTTCAATGTACTTTGTCCTCTCGTGGAAGACCGGATTTTTAGAGATATACATAGCATCCTTATTGTCACAAAACATAGGTAAAGGATGGTTGTAGACCTCTCTTAAGTCAAGCATGAGAGCTCACAACCATTTAATTCACATATGGTCGACGCCATACTTTGATAATCTGCTTTAGCACTTGACCTGGAGACGACAGACTATTTCTTGCTCTTCCAGCTCATAAGGTTTCCACCCACAAAGGTACAAAAGCCTGATGTGGACTTGCGATATTTTTTGTTATCAGCATAGCTAGAATCTGAGTATGCTTCAACCTTCAATTGACCATTCTTTTGAAACAGTAATCCTTTATCTGGCGCCGATTTAATATATTCCAATGTCCTCAGTGCAGACTACAGATGACACTCCCTAGGAGTTTGTATGAACTGGCTAACCATGCCTACAGTATAGGATATGTCGGGTCTGGTTACCGTGAGATAAATAAGTTATCCGACCAAACGCCTGTACCTCGTAGTATTTAATAGAAGAGGCGAGTCATCTATCCAGGTTTTATCTTCTCCAATAGCTATGGGGCATCAGGCGGGTTTAGCACCAGTCAACCATGTCTCTTTAAGAAGATCAAGAGCATACTTCTGTTGTGGGAGGACCAAGGAGTTGGCCTTTCGAGAGATTTCTATCCCTAGAAAATATCTTGGGGAACCCATATCCTTTGTGATAAGGTGTTGACGGAGATGTTTCTTCGTCAAGGCTATCCCAGCCTGATCATCTCCAGTGAGAAGGATATCATCCACATATACGGCAAGAACCACCAGACCCAGGGTGGTTTTGCGAACAAACAATGAGTGATCGGCCGAACTCCTGGTAAAACCACGGCCTCCATAATGCCACTAAACATGTCAAACCAAGCACGAGGGCTTTGCTTTAGGTCATAGATGGCCTTCTTCTGCCTGCATACCTGAGTCTCCCCCTGAGCAACATACCCAGGAGGTTCCTCTATATAGACATCTTCCTGAAGATCACCGTAGAGAAAGGCATTTTTGATATCCAGTTGGGAAATTGGCCAATCCCTATTGACGGCCACAGAGAGGAGAATCTGAATAGTGCCGCGACGGGCAATGGGAGAGAATGTGTCAAAATAATCAATACCGTAAGTTTTAGTGAAGCCTTTGGCGACAAGGCGTGTCTTGTAACAATCCACACTACCGTCTGGACGGAACATCACAACAAAGACCCACCGACAGCCAACAACATCGTTGCCCAGTGGTGGCGGAACGAGGGTCCATGTACCCCGCTCAGTGAGGGTGTCCATTTCATCATCCATGGCCGCCTTCCAATGAGGAATATTAAGGGCTTCCTGGTAGGTGCGAGGAGTGACAGTGGTAGAGATCGCCAATGTAAAAGTCTTGTAAGGAGTATGGCGAGCATAGGAAATAACAGCAGCTAGCGAGTGTTGGGTACATGTCCGCACCCCTTTGCGAAGAGCAATGGGAAGATCTGGGTCGACGTGTTCCTTAGTTTTCGGGGCATCCATGGCGGAGAGAGCTGTCCCAGGAGTAAAGAGAGGGCTGCGGAGAGTAAGGAACTATCTCGGGAGGTGGACACGGTGGAGGAGATGGTGAAGACGGTGGAGGTGGAGGAATCTCGGTAGGTGTAGATGGGACGGAAGGGTGGTATGAGAAGTAGGAACATCAGGAGGAGAAGAGGAATGAGGAGAGAAGTAGGATGCATTTTCAAAAAAGGTGACGTCCGCAGAGACGAACTGCTTGCAGCCAACCGGTTCAAAGCAATAATAAACTTTCTGAGTGGTAGAGTACCCCAGAAAGACACATTTGGTGGACTGTGGTTAGAGTTTGTCCCGGGTGGTTGAGGGAGAGTGCACAAAGGTTGTGCACCCAAAAATCTGCAGAGGAAGAGGAAATGGATCCTTGCCCGAATAGAGAATGGAGAATGGGTTTTTGCCATGGTGAACCATGGAGGGAATGTGATTGATAAGATAGCGGGAGATGAGAACAGCATAGCCTCAATAGGAGCGAGGAACCTGCATTTGTGTCAGCAGAGTGTGCGCGACATCAGGGAGGTGATGATTTTTGTATTCTGACACGTCATTTTGCTGTGAGGTATAGACACAGCTAGTTTGATGAACAACACCATGTTACATACGAAAAGAAGAAAAATCATGACTAAGATATGATTTTGCATTATTAGAGCGAAAGATTCTAACAGAGACATCAAATTGATTCTTAATCATAAAATAAAAAGATGTCCATACATTGAATAATTCAGAACGATCTTTTAAGAGATACACCCACGTACAGTGGGAGAAATCATCAATAAAAGTTACAAAATATGAACTACCCCGACCTATGGTTAGGGTAGGAGCAGGACCAAAGATATCGGAGTGAACTAGATAAAATGGTCGGGAAGATCCACAACCTTGATTTGGTGGGAAGGAGGAGCGGTGATGCTTGCCAAGCTGACATGTGTCGCTGTTGAGAGGAGGACTCTGCAGAGGAAGATCGGGTAGAAGATGTCGAAGAAGTCGTGGAGGAGCATGACCAAGATGAAGGTGCCACTGGAGAAGATCAGTAGAAGAGGAGGAGAAGGCGGACAGCGCGGAAATGTTGTCGAGGAAGTAGAGGCCACCGTTCTCAGTCCCAGTTGAAATCATCCATTGGGAGCTCGGATCCTGAAAAGATCAATAAGTAGGAGTGAATGTGACAGAACATTGTAGTTACTTGCACAGAGAAGTAACAGATAATAAATTGCAAGGGAACTTGGGCACGTCGAGGGTATCCGCCAAGCGAAGAGACGGAGTGACTTGAACCACTCCCGTTCCATTGACTGATGAGAGAGATTCATTTGCAATAAAGACCAGGGGCAACCGATCATGCTTTTCTATGATAGAAAAACATTGAGGATTGTCGGTCATGTGATTGGTAGCACCCGGGTCGATCAACCATTTACCTTGAGTAGCGACATGGGCACTACCTGAAGACGTGACCACCAAGGAGGACTGCTTCGAAGAGGAGGTAGAAGCATCCCCAGTTGGTCGAAGATGAGGACGCTTCTTCCAGCAGCGATCAACTGTATGGTCGGTGCGGCTACAGTGGGAGCAGTGAAAATGGGAAGCACCGCGTTCGCCGGATTGGTGGCTGCGATCACCAGAGCCACTCCGCTGAGTTTGGTGAGCATAGTTTTCCAATTGAGGATTGGAGGATAACAGCGGACGTTATAGCAGAGAGGTAACCACGGCGATGCGGGTAGAAGTGGAATTCAGGGTGGGAAACTCCACCTCGCCAAGTATCTGTTGACGGATCATGACATAAGACTCAGGAAGTCGCAGAAGATAGCACGCAACCAGAAGCTCCGGGAAGTGCTTATATTACTCAGCTAGATCCGTAGAGAAGTGGCGATTCTAGAGCATTTCAGCTCCGAGAGCCTGAATTTGTTCGTAAGCAGCAGTTGGAGACATGGAGGGACAGGCAAAGAGTTCCGCATACAAAGTATAAATACTAGATGTCTGAGCCCTCTTGTAGTAGAGAGCGGCAAGATGAAGCCAAGCAGCCTTGACTGTTTCATCATGATGGATGACGGGTAGACATTCATCAGAAATACTGTTAACCAACCATGTGCGAACAAGAGCATCGCTGAAATCCCAATCATCAAAGAGAGCAGAGTTTGGAGGAGGAGGGTCATCGGTGAGATGATGGCGTTTCCATTGTGACCAGAGAAGGAAGGTTAAGGAGACACTCCAGTCCGGGTAGTTGAGACCGATGAGTTTGGAAACAGTGTCAAGGTTTCCCGAAGGAGTAGGAGGAGTAGGAGGAGTAGCAGCAATGGGAGTAGTGGAGGTAGAGATATCGTAGGTTGCCATAGAATAGAGCGGAGAGAAGAGACATGAACAAGTCGCAACTAGAAGGAGAGGTCACGATGAGGATTAGGGCGCGGCTAGACACACATGTCGTGGAGATAAAAGGAGGGCGCGAAGACTAGGCACAGGTCGCGGCAAGAAGAATAGGTCGCGGCGACTTAAGAATAGGTCGCAGCGATAAGAACAGGTCACGATGACTTAAGAACAGGTCGCGGCGAGAATAAAGGTCAATCAAAGAGGTCGCACACACAAACGGAAATGACAAGGATGAGAAAGAAACCGTGTGAACAGGGCTCAAACAGGCAGAAGAAACAAGTCACAAAGATAGGTCGCGAAATGAAGGATCAAGCCGCGCGGACAGGTCGCGCGGATAGAGGAAGCTCACAGAATCAGGAGGAAAAGATCAAGTCCTCTGATAGCATGTGCAAACAGAAAAAAAGTCGACCGAAAACTTGGAGTAACAAAATTTTTATTATCTAAAAAGGTATATATTACAAAGGTATGACCTTCCTTTTATAGAATAGAAGAGAGATTACAAATAAGCAATGTAGGACTAATAATTACAAGAACGAGCATCTATACAAGCCGCATAAGCCGCACGGTTAGACTAACCGCATGGTAACTACATTGTGCAGAAGACAACCCGACATTGTCTTCAAGTAGCCATAGACAAGCCGCCAGACCGCCCGGTCACCAATCAGCACCAACCGCCTAGCACACCGCTAGAGAGAAAATGTCAGACCGTGCGGTCTCCAAGATGCTAGAGGTAGACCACTAGACCGCCCGGTCTCCAAGCCGCCATGGGCAGACCGCCAGACCGCTCGAACACCATGCAACAACAATGACAATAACATCTTCGAAGGATATGAGCTGGTTCGCAATGGATTCCTGTCGGCGGATGATGAAATCAAGGAAGTGGTGAACCTGATCAATAAGGCTGGCTTGGAGTATTTGCTTTCTGAACCAATAAATATCTGGAAAAGAGAAGTGTCAGAATTCTTCTCCAATGCATCACTGGAATCAAAATCAACAAAGATTAAATCCAAGGTGAATGGAATATAGGTGAAAATCACAACAAGAAGACTGGCCAAGGTATTTCACATACCTAGAATTGACCAAGAAGAAGACTTAAACTCTTCCAAAACCACAGATGCATTAGAATGGTGTGGATTGGCTCCAACCACCAAGTTCGTAAGTACCCCGTTCTGCAAAGGCATGAAAATTCAAAGGAAATTCTTGTCAGAAATAATAAGTAAGGTGCTCCTGTGCAAAACAGGAGCACATGATAGGATATCAGCCAACATGTTTCAGCTAATGACTTGAGTAATGTTCAAAGTCAAGACTGACTGGAGCAAAGTAGTCTTTGACAAAATTATAAAATGCCTTAAGAAGCCCAATATGGGCAGAATAATAAGTCTACTTAGTACAGCCCTTTCCTAATTGTCTGAACCTAAAGACTGGAACAAAAAACAATCACATGCACAGAATGGATATGAGGATTTTATCCAGATGGGATAGAGTCGTGTCTAAAGAGACACCTGGAGTGGTAAATAATTAAGAGAAAAAGGAGAAGGATGTCGTAGTGGAAGAAAATTCTTTCAATAAATCTGATGGACAACAGAGTTCAAGCTCATATGAACAAGATGTTCCAACCCCACAAATTTCTCCTAGACTTTCATCTGGAACTAGGGAACAGATATAGGGGGAGATAGTACAAGAGAAGGACCACATTGAAGAAGAAAATCTCAATGTTCTTCTAATATTAGAAAATGAAATTGCTGGCAAAACAATGATGGATGTGGTTGATGACCTGAACAAAGAGGAAAGACTAAATGATGCAACTGCACACGATCTACGGATGATAGATGAAGATACTGAAAATGCAGTCAATAAGGAGACTGAAGAAGAAATTTTACTGGAAAAAACAGATAACATCCATGGGAGATAACTGTAACTTCTGCGAATCTAGCACAAGATGTGCAGATTTCTGGAAAAGAGCATGAAGATCCTGCCTCTAAGGAGACAGTGGAAGAAATTCTTTTGTTTAAAGAAACTAACATCCAGTGGGAGATAAATGGAACTTCTGAGAACCTAGCTCCTGATGTTGAAGTTCAACATGATGAAGTTCACTTGGAGGACATTATTATTGACAAAAGAAGATGCAAGAGCTGAGGTGGAGTTGGACTCAGATACTAACAAAGCCAAAGAGACACCAACAATTGAAGAAGTAGTTCTTCTAAATCTGAGAAAGAAGAGTCTCAGCTGAAGAAAAAGAAATTATCTGAAATGAAAAAGAAAAGTAGGAGTTATAAAAGGTTTATTCAGTCTGAACCAACTCTAGCTCATCTAAAGTACACAAGCTCACTGCTTGTGCAACTACAAATTATGCTTGACCAACAAAGAACACAGCTAGAAAAGTATGTGGATGAAAGGAATAAGGAACTGCAGTTTCAACTGGCTCATGATATAAAGTCTATAAGATTTGAAGTAAATCTTCTTAAGACAAACATGACAGATTACTTCCAAAAGGGAGCAAATACTGTAGTTGAAAATCAAAGAATCTTAGATGAAAACATGACTGTCATGCATACAGAAACAATGGTAAAGCTGACTGAGCAGACTACTGAATTAGAAAACAAGATAGATGCTGCTACAAAAGACTTTGAAAATCAGCTGACAACTCGTTCAACCTCATTGCTTAAAGATATCAAAAATTCTGACAAAGTTTTGGATAACAATTTGCTGAAAGTAAAAAACATTGTAACCTCAGGAATTAATTATCTGGATGGACAAGTGAGGTTTCACAAAAATGATCTGAGAGATCATGTAGAAAGAGAATTCATAAAGGGGGAGACGGTAATGGTAAGGGCCAGTTCTGAACATACTACCTAGATATCAAACAATATCAGAGAGACTTTAGGTCATCCTCCCCTATGGTATGATGGTGATCAAACTACTGAGTCTAGTTGTCAACCAACTCAATTTGAATCTACTCATGCTGCTACTGAGCACACTATGTACAATCCTACAGCACAAGTTCCATTTGAAGCTATCCAAGCTACTGTCCAAACCATGTACAGTCCTCCACCACCAATTCAAAATATTATATGTGAAGAGGTGGAGATGTCTGTATCTGCTATGCTTAAAGAAAAAGAAGCTCAGTTGTCAAAGAAAAGGTTTAGAAAACCAGCTGAAGCTAAACCTGACTTTGAACAATGGAGTCCAACCTTCAGATCAATAATCCTCACTACATGGAAAGTAGCTAATGCCAATATTACAGATAGGAGAAAATGATACCAAGAGCAAGAATGGGCTAAACATTTAAAACAGTAAGAGGTTATCCAGAAATTCAGACATGATCTGAAGACTGGGAAAATTCTTGCTAATTCAATTGAGCCTAACAAATATTTCTCCGAGCCTTATCATTATTTTGAGAGAAAAAGACTTAAGGCAGAACAGATCTCAAAATCCAAAGTTGACAAAGGGAAAAAGATAGCAGATGACAAGGTGCCTAAAGTAAAAGCAAAGATACAATATGGAAAGGGCATAGTCATCAACGAACCAGAAGATCATTAGAATATATTTTCTAAACATTTTTGTTCCTTTACTTTTTGATCAATATAACAAAACAAACAAATGTAATCCTGAACAGATTCATAATGAAAATCTTGGTTACACTATGTTCTATTTATGTGTTATCAATTGTGTCATTTCATATGTTATTCAGCATTGTTGAATTTATAACTTTATCATCATATTTTGGTATCATGTTGTATATCATTGAATTGGGGTTATGACTTCCCTAAATAGGGGGAGATTGTTTGGTACATTGGTTACAATGTACTTGATTTGAAGAAGCTCTTTCAACTCAATGATATACACATATTTGTATTTGATGTATATTTCAATTTATGTTTGCAGGATTACATATTGATTGGATAGGTGGACATAAGAAGCTAACATGATTTTGAAGTAAAATTGTCATAGTTCAAAAGTGTCGACACACTTCAACTGTGTCGACACCTTTGCAGTAGCTGTGTCGAAACAAGTCAGCACAGTCTACACTCAACAACTTGCGGTACAGAAAATTTACTAAGTACAAAAGTATCGACACTCTTCAACTGTGTTGACACCTTTAAAGAAGGTGTGTCGAGACAAGCCAGTTTACTCGACACATAGAAGATTCAAGACAGTTGTGTCGAGACAAGTCAGTTGTCTCGACACCTTGAAGGCAAAGTCGGCATACTTGACACTGTAAAGCTTAAAATAGTTGTGTCGAGATAATACAACTGTCTCGACATAAAAAAGACCGGAAATTTTACTAAGTAAAATTGTGTCGAGACAAATCAACTGTCTCGACACAATGACGAATTAAAGATAGAGTTTCCAACATCAGGCAGAAAGTTATGTCGAGACAACACAACTGTCTCGACACAAGTCAGAACAAAAGATGTCGACACATACAATGCTTGTGTCGAGACAAATCAACTGTCTTGACACTCTCAAGTTTCAAATGAAAATTCTATTAAGTAGAATTGTGTCAACACTACTAAGATGTTTCGACACAAGTGTTGAGACACTTGAACATCTCAACACTTATGGTTCAGAAAATGTGCAGAGTCAACACAGAAGTGCCAAGATGGGTCAGAACTATCACATCAGGTATAGGGATTAGATATTTCAACTAAAAAAGGTCTGAAGGAGAATTTGAAGTATGATTTCAGATGTTGATGTCATCATTCAATAACTACCCATCAATGAAGGCTATAAATAAAGGGGTAGTCTACACCAACAAAAGAGAAGAATCGAAAAATCAATCAGAAAATTCTCATTCAATTTCCTATCCCGAGGAGGAGGAAGAAGACGAAAATCTTCAAGAAAATCTCCAGATCTTTTATATAAGTCGATCTGAAGATGAAGGTTAATCTGATCAATAATTTCTTCAAGGTTATCAACCTGGTCAACATCAAGAAGATATCAGATTTAGAAAAGCAACTTATCAGCCAGCCAATTTATCAAGGAGAAATTCAATGCTATTGAATAAAGAATCTATGCAAACAGATAAGTCAGATTACAGAAATTCTATTTTCTGAGAATTTATTCTTTATACTTTACCTTTTTATTTTGTAAGATCTCCTAGAGATCTGAGTGGGTAGGAGATTATATCTCTGAGTTGTAAGCCTAATTTATAAAGGCTGGGATAGGGTTCTTAAGGGACGTGAGGTAGGTGGTTTTGGGTGAATCACTGAGTTGTATGCCTATTTTATAAAGGCTGAGGTAGGGTTCTTGAGGGACCTGAGGTAGGAGATTGGGAGAATCTCTGAGGTAGGACCAGTTGGTCTGAGTGTAGGTTTCTTAACAGAAACTGAGCCTGTAAGATCTTTAGATCTGAGTTAAAGAGGAGTTATAACCTTATCTAGCACATTACTAGTGAGGAAGAAGGGGTAAAGTGGATGTACCCTAGATAGGAGAACCACAATAAATTATTTGTGTGTTGTGTGGTGTGAATTGCTATTGATTGTGCTGTGTTCTGAATTCTCTAACTGCTAAAATTATTAAGTAACAAAAGATTTGCTAAAGTATCTTAAAACAGTCACCTATTCACCCCCCCCCCCTCCCTCTCTTAGGTGATAGTCTACCCATAGGATTAACTTTCAAGTGGTATCAGAGGGAGGTTATTCAAGAAAGACTTAACAGTCTGAAAAATATCCAAAGGGTATTTGAAAAATATCAGATCTATGGCTTTTGAATCACACAGAGAACTCAGTTATATGAAACTACCTATTGTACTAAGGACAATTTTACTATATGGAAACAGAGAGTAAGATTGTTCATGGAAGTCTCAGATCCAAGAATCTTTATTATTATACAAGAAGGACCATATGTATCGATGAAGACATTAGTCCTAGATGCAAATGTTCAAACCTCCAAGAAACTGTCAGAAATGACAAATGATGAGGTGGTACTTGCCACCATAGATAAGTAGCACATAATATAATAGTCAGTGCAATAAACAATTCTACCTTTCAGAATCTTATGCACTGCAATATATCAAAGGAGATATGGGATACACTAATAGTATACATGGAAGGTACAAAAGAGGTCAGAAATGATAGAAAATCTCTCCTCAACCAGCAGTATGAGGCCTTTAGACAAGAAAAGAATGATTCTATAGAACAATGTTATGAAAAGTTCTTTAGAATAGTAAGTGACTTAAGAAACTATGGTAGAATTTTCTCAAATTATGAGCCGAATGACAAGTTCTTAATATCCATAAATAAAGAATGAGACATCAAGATTTGTACAGTGAGAGAAATGGGGAATCTAATAAATATATTACCCCAAGACTTATATGGGAAGCTTATGTCACATGAGCTTCAGCTAAACTCCAGAAAAGCTGAAGCAGAATCTGCCAGAAGTTCAACTCAAACAAAATATGTGGCCTTCAAAGCAGATATATCTAAGAAAGTTAGAAGATAAATCCATCATCACCCAAAAGGGATGAAGATACAGATAGCATTGAAGTCTGTTTTTCATCAGAAGATCTATCAGATGATTAATTGGCACAGTTTACCAGACAATTCAAGAAAATGCTAAGGAGAAGGAAGTAGTGGAATAAAAAAAACCTTGTGGATCAAGCTCTAGTAAAAGAAAAGACAATCACAGAGACAAATTTGTGGTCAGATATGATTCTCATCAGAACAAATAATCTAAGACTGACATTATTTGCTTTTGCTGTAACAGGCCTGAGCATGTCATAGCTGACTATCTAGTAAAAAGGAAGGAAAATAAAATGTCAAAAGAGAAGAAGTCACATTACCTGTGGCTATCATACATCTAAGGGATCATCCAAGGGAATTGATCATAGGAGATGCAACACTGGGTGTGACTACAAGAAGCAAACATCACAACACAGTGATGTATTTAAGCTTTCTGTCCCAGACAGAACCAAAGAAATTTGAAAAATCTAATGTGGATCCATTCTGGATAAGTGTAATGCAGGAAGAATTGAACCAGTTCAAGAGGTGTAATGTCTGGAAGCTGGTTCCCAGACCAGATAACTACAACATCATAGGAACCAAATGGATATATAGAAACAAACTGGATGAGAATGGTGTTATAGTCAGAAATAAAGCTAGATTGGTTACAAAGGGATATAGACAATAAGAGGGAATAGACTTTGATCAAACCTTTGCACCAGTAGCTAGACTAGAGGTTATAAGACTCTTCCTAGCATATGCAGCCTACAAAGGATTCCAAGTTTATCAAATGGATGTGAAGTCAGTCTTTCTAAATGGTAATCTTAAAGAAAGAGTTTATGTAGAGCAACCCTCAAATTGTGTTGATTCTATTAAACCTACTCATGTATATTTGCTTTTAAGAGCTCTATATGGTTTAAAACAAGCCTCAAGGGCTTAGTATGAGACTCTGTCTAAGTTCCTTCTAGAAAATAAATTCTCAAGAGGGAAAATAGACAAAACACTATTCCTAAGGGATGTCAAAGGCAAGACCATCTTAGTACAGATATATGTTAATGACATAATATTTGGTTCTACTGATGAGTCACTTTGCACTAGGTTTGCCAAATTAATGCAAATCAAGTTTGAGATGAGTAGCATGAGTGAACTCAAATTTTTCTTGGGTCTCCAAGTTAAGTAAACTTTAGATGGACTTTTCATTAGTCAGTCTAAGTTCACCAAGGAGATAATCAAGAAGTATGGCATGGAGACAGCCACTTCAATGAAAACTCTCATGGGGTCAAGTATATGTTTGGACAAGGATGGTGCTGGGAAGCAAGTTGATATCACTTTGTATAGGGGCATAGTTGGTTCACTACTCTATCTAACAGCTAATAGACCAGACATAATGTATGCTACTTGTGTCTGTGCCAAGTATAAAGCATGGCCTAAGGAGTCTCGCTATACTGCAGTTAAAAGAATGTTAAGATATATAAAGGGCACACCTAATATTGGCCTATGGTATCCCAAGAATAGTGACTTCGATCTAATAGACTATTACGATGCAGACTATGCGGGATGCAAAGAGGATAGAAAAAGCACATCAGGGTCATGTCAATTTCTTGGAAGGAGGCTAGTATCATGGAGCAGTAAAAAGCAGACAAGTGTAGCAATATCCACAGCTGAATTTGCGTATATTTCTGCTGGTGGTTGTTGTGCATAATTGCTCTGGATTAAGCACCAGTTACAAGAGGGTGAAGAAATCAGAGGAGGCTGAATGTCGGGCAATGGCATCTATAGTGTCTGAACTGACGTGGCTTGACAGTCATCTCACCGATCTGGGTGTAAAGCTACCTTCACCAGCTCTCCTCCTTTGTGATAGCCAAGTTGCTATACATATAGCCAAGAACCAGGTCTTCCACGAAAGAATAAATCATATTGAAATTGACTGTCACTTCATCCGGGAGAAGGTTCAATTGAAGAAGCTCGATCTAAATCATGTTCTAGGGACTGAACAAGTTGCGGATGTCCTCACAAAGGCTCTATCTAGTACCCTCTTATATCAGTGCTTTTCCAAGCTTAGCGCATACGATTTGTACACTTCAGTTTTTGGTGGAGTGCTAGAAAAGCACATGTAAAGAGGCCATTATTGGGCCCATTATTGTTTTCCCTCTTCTCTCTTCTTTAGTCTCACATCATGTATTGGATTGTTCTCTCTCTTTCTTCCACCTATATATTTGTATTCTCTCTTTGTATTTATACATACAAGTTTTTGTTTCTCTCAACAAAAATAAAATATTAAAACAACTCGGAACGACCATCCGGGCGCAACCGGGTAGCAGTTCACCGCATCCTATGGGAATAGACCTATGTCGGGCATGGCACGCCATCAGATAACCTGGCAAATGATTATATTATATGAACAATATGACTAAAATCTTTTGAAGATAAAATGCAAAAAATATATATATGTGGTTTGTGAAGGCACAATGAATATTAGAAAATGTAATGACTAAAAGAGTAAGTAAAATTAGCATTTGAAAATTATGTCCAAGAAATTAGACCCAAGTTAATAGATAAAACTTGTTCAAAATGATTTGTGTATATAGGTTTAATGCCTCAAAAAATACACGACGAGAACAAATGAAAAAATAAGGATTCATAAAGCCTATCTCAAATAGTTAGTATAACATTATTGATGTTAATAATTATTTTATTTCTTTTAATTAACATTCATAAAGCTTATCATTTTAAGTGTTTAGGATGGTTTGGACATGTACTGATGTGACCCAAGGTGGGGTTGTAGATTTTAAATGAAATATTTGTGATTTATTAAATAATTTTGGCGCGAAAGGAATTAGCGGGCTATTTTAAATGGATAAGCGATCAAGGTGTTGCTCGTGAACGCAAGGTTACCGCACACACGTAGTAACGTCACGAATCACAATTCCACAGGCATAGCATTCAAGAGAGTGGCAACACGGATATGTAATTTACGGTAATAAGAAGATAACGGTAAATTAGGGCAAGCTCCAATAATTAGCTATTCATTTAAAACTTGAGCATAGAAAATAACTAGTGTTTGGGAGCGATGCGAACGGGAGGTATACCCATGGTTGAGGTGGCAGCCACTGAGGGGTCTTCAAGTAGGATGTAAGGGAAGAATGTAGGCAGCCGTTGTGCTCGAAACCACTAGAGATGGAGCAGCTTGGCCCGGGTTGCCTGGAGGGCGACAAAAATGATGGATACTGGAAGTGTAAAGATAGATGGAAGTCGTTTAAATCTCGGGAGGAAGCTCACGACAGTGATGGCGAGTTCAGGAACAGAGGACTCGACGGACTAAAGGGAGGAGAACATCGGAGGTTCACTGGGTTTGCTAAAGGACCATGCAGAAGGGGTCGTCGGAGCCGTGGGAGGCTCTAAGGAGCTCGGCGCAGCAGGCGGGGGCTTCCAGGAGGTTTTTAAGGGCTGACACAACCATACGGGGAGGGTGGCTTGTAATCCTGTCGGAGTTGTCGGCAGAAGTAGCAGAAGCCGTCGCCGATATCCAAGAGGGACTCTAGCGTCGACGACGTAGCAGGCGAGGGAGGGGATGGTGGCATCGGGGTCTTCCATCGAGCAGGAAGTACGAGGATGTCGTGGTTTGGCCGCGGCGCTGGGAGAACAACAATATAGAAACAAGTCTTTGTTCGCCCTATTCCAGCCATCTAAAATAGGAGAGGGGCATTCCCTTTTATAACATGAATTTAGTGTTTTGATTTGTGCTATTGGCAGAATTCTAGGAAGGCTTTGCAAGTAGGCTGATGTCATAACTTAAACATTTAATTAAAAAATAGATTATTATTTTTAAGCTTGTCCTAAAATAATATATCTTCTAAACAACCGGACATATGCATTCAGAGTCTCCTTGGCCGGTCACACCAACAAGCCGAACAAAAATTGCGCGAATAACATGCGCAAAACAAAACATAATAATCCAACTAAGCGTGAAGACATGCGCGGCAAAAGAAAATATAGGTATAATAATAAAAATAAAAAGATGTGTCTCAGGTTGCATCACATACAAAGAAGAACGTTAGAGGCACCTGCTAGGCATTGTGACTTGTGAGAGTCTAGTTACTAGGCATGTTAAACGGGGGAAAGGGAGGCCAACAAAGACTTGGAATGCAACTATAAATAAAAACACAATGATGACAAAAGATAGGGCACAATCACGACAAAATATTCATATAGCCGACCCCAGTATAGTGGATGAGCTTGAGTGTTGTTGTCGTATCTTACTTGTTAATGTTTTATTAATTTGCTATGCAGGAGACTATTATGATCTCTTATGTGGATAAAAATAATATTTAACTTTCATATAGTAAATAACTAATGGAAATATCTAACTTCATCTATGATGTAGTCTACATCCATCTACACAAAATCTCAACGATACTGCAACCCTCTTTCTCTTTGATTATGCTGATCTCCAAACCTCAAACTGCACCCTTCACAAATGATCACCCATTAGGATGTTGCTACTGTTGGAAATCATGAAGTGAAAGTGGGTGATGGGGCAGACCGTGCAGTCTGAGCGGTCTGAGTCCGCGGCCTGGGCGGACTGATGTTGCGGCCTGGGTGGACTGGCCAGGTTGGTCTTGGTGGCTTGGTTGTTCTAGTGGAGCGGCCTGCGCGGCCTGACTCTAGCGGTCTGGTAGCGGTGCTCAGCTCGGCCTGCGGTTCTGCAGATAGGTCGGTAATGGAGTAACTGCGCGGATTGGAGGATAAATCTGCGGAGTGTGGCAGACTTGGTTAGAGTCCGCGGAGTTCACAATTGTAGACTATCTTTGGAGATCGACTTTGATCCTTGTCGAGTTCTCTGGAGTTGCGGGGAGTGTTAGCCGCATTCATGTGGCGGACTCAGCCTGGCTTTGGTGATCTATCTTGGGAGCTGGCAGACTAGGGCCTTGTCCACCAAGCTCGCGCCGGACTCTTGGTGGTTTGCTGCACTTGGTCACACTTTGTGGCAAGTCCAGGGTATCCGCAGTGTTCGCGGAGTCCGTTGTTGACCGGGCTGTCTTCCTGTTGGTTGTGGCTATCTGTGTTGTAGTGTGGCGGACTGGTGCTGTGTTACGTGCTATGGGGGCTGGTGCCTTGTCCACTTAGTGTGTGCGAACTGTGGTGGAGTCCGCCTGGTGGTGGACACCTTTCCTTGATTCCTGGCGGGTTGTTTGAAGTCCGGCTAAGTCCTTACGGACTCGGCAGACTGGGCTTTGCTAGCTGCGAGCTGGGGTGGTGACTCTATTCTTTAGGGCGGTGACCACACTACTCACCCCGCCTATAAATAGCACCCCCCGGCACGTCTACAGTAACTGAGGGAACAGTAAGTTGAGATTTGGTTAAGTGCTACGGCCTCGATTTTCTTGTCCGCGCAGTTTGGGCAGAGTTAATGTAACACCCCAAAGTCAATCTGGGTTCAGGCATGGGTGACACAGCTTAGGACACGGGCGTGTCCCAGGGCGTGTCCTGCTCAGGTTGAGCAGATGGGCGCGTGCTCAACGAAATTCGTTTTGACAAATTTTCGGGAGGTACACGTCCGTGACACGGGCGTGTTAAGGGGCGTGACCTAGGGTGTGTCCTCCTTTGGTCGACACCAGAGTTTTGGTCGACGAACTGCGCTCGACGATCGTCGAGTATGGGGTACACGGCCTGTGACACGGGCGTGTCATAAGGCGTGTCCCGCTGTGTCGAGAGGTCGACACCTTTCTCTCGAGTAGGTGGAAAAATACTCGAGTAAGAGGGGGTGACACGGGCGTGTCATCCCTGTGACACGGGCGTGTCCAATATGGGTACTCGAGTAGTTGGTTTTCTCTCGAGTAAGCCCTCTCGAGTGGGTCTCGAGTGGGTGACACGCCCCGTGTCACGGGCGTGTTGGTTATATGACACGAGCGTGTCATAACGAAATACTCGAGTAGTCTTCTCGAGTAGGTCATGAATATGACTCGAGTGAGGTACACGCCCTATGTCACGGGCGTGACCTGGTCGTCACGGGCGTGTACCCTGGTCGTGACCTATATCGGGATAAGGCGGTTTGAGCACCGCTTAGCAAACACGGCCTGTGACACGGGCATGTCACAGGGCGTGTCAGACCCGAAAAGTGAGTTTTAGGCTTTTTCGTGGCTGTCCATTTTTCTTCAGTTGGGATCTACAGCTGAGATCCCTCCCTGCTTTCTTAAGGCTGAGAGTTGAGAAAGAAGTCTCATTATGTTCTTGCCTTCATCTTTCTAAAAGGCTTAGAGAGAGAAAGAGAGAGGAAGAAGGAGGAAGAAGAAGAGGGGCTAATCTCTGGTGGAGCTTGAGAGTGTCAAACTGAGATTCGAGGCCATCGTTACGGAGGAAAAGCTTTTGCGGTTCCTTCTAGCCAGCTAGGAGTTCATGGCACTAAAACGGTCTTCAAGGGTAATGACCTTTCTCCATAGCCATGTGAAGGCTTCCTTTTTGGCATATGTATGTTTCCCCCACCAAAAGGTGGCTAATTATGGGAGTCTTTGGGTTGATTCATGGAATCCCCTTTATTGGCATATAGATCCGAAAATGGAGTACGAAATAGGCATGCTGTGTGAAGCCCATCTGGACAGGTTGGTCTGGATTGGTGATGTTGCATATACGAACCGGAGAAGACTCCGTGATAAATGTGTAGTTTAGGTGTCGACGGGTTGGACCTGTGAAAGGAAGTATAAGAAAGTACTGGAGTGGTAGTCCAGGAAAATACCCGTAGAATGCTTGTGCTGCTTGTGCTGTTGGGTTCGACCTGTGAAAGGAAGTAGCAGGAAGTACTGGATTAGAATTCCAGGAAATACCCTTTGTAATGCTTAATGTTCATAGGGAGTCCACCTGTGAAGAGAGTAACAGGAATTACTGGCGTGGTAGCCAGGAAAGACCCCTGGTATTTGTGATATTTGCGGTGTCCACCTGAGAAGAGAGTAGCAGGAAGTACTGGTGTGCCCAGGAAAGACCTATTGATGTGGTGAGATGAAATGGGTGTTAGAGTTCTGCCTTGGCTTGAATGCCAGAACAGGATCGGTGAGACCTACCCGCGCCTTTATTTAACCGCGAGTACGCCATACTCGGTGATGGCAAGGCGATTTGAGCAACGGGGGGTGGAGGATCCGACCTGTGTTATGTACGTCCAACGTGAGACCAGAAAGTGCGGTCTGTTGGAGCACATAGTAAGAGTCTTAGGCCTAGGCGTCGTGATACAATGGGGGGCTACGGTCCAGTCCCGGTTCACTAAGACTATAAAACTCTGGTTGCACGCCATGGAGTAAATGCCCAAGTGAGTTATCGTTGGGCTGTGACCCTGATATGGTGGTGGGCAACTGGTTTGCCAGTACACCAAGAATGTTCCCTGAGTGCACAGACTGTCAGGCCGGGTGGCTGATGGTTGTGATCGCATGTGTGCGTGAAAGCACATTGTATGAGATATATATACATGCTTGTGAGATGTTATGCCTGCAGGGAAGAATATCGTTGCCCCGAGAAAGGGGTAGGGTCATTATAATTTGGTCAGCTGAATGCAGATCGTTGCCTCTGTCTGCCACCCTTGGGTGGAATGTCCCTATGCAGATGCTGGAGAGCCGAGCGGGACGCAGAAGGGTTGAAACCCCTGTTGCATTTGTTGCTGCCGTTACTAGCCCTCAAAAGCTAAAAGTAATGGTTGGGTTATGTTTTCTTTTTATGTGGTCGGCCTGCGTGCCAATGTTTGAGGCCACTATTTTGAAAGCCCTGTAAGGCCATAAGACCAGCGACTTGGATGTGTAAGACATTCCTATAATGTATAAAATGTGGAGTTTTTATATGTTGGACATTCAAGTGTGGAGTTCAAGTGTAGTGTTATAGGCTTCCGCTAGAATGCAATGTGTTAGGTGCGATGTGCTACTCTGGTATCACTCCGTAGCTTCATCGTTTGTTTTGTGGTATATGTTGTGGGGCCCCGGCCGGACCTTCTGGTATATATTATATGAACGAATGGGATTGTTACATTTTTGGTATCAGTTGTCTTGGTCTTTCCCTCTCGAAGTCGTGGTCGACTTATTTTGTGGGGTGGCGAGCACGTGTCTGTGCAAACCAAGTTAACATGATTGAACTCCTGAATGTCCATGGTAGGAATGCAAATACATGTGTTTGAGGAACCTGCGCGTTCCTATCTTGTTGCTTACCTGTGTAATTTTCTGAATGTAGGCGACGAGTGTGATGGCATGGCAGCAGGAACCCCAACACTCGATGGGAAGCATGACATCAACTATGGTACCAACATCTCATCCATCGATAGAAACGGCTCGACTGATTGCTGATGTGGTTTTTGCAACGCTCAAGGCTTACAATGAGGGACAGGTTCAACCCTCTGATCCAGTAATGCATCCCATGTCAGGTAGTGAACTTGAGCAGACGGCAAGGGGAAGAGTGTCAGCTTCATCGGTGAACGTGTGTTTGAGCCAAGGAGAGGACACGGTTGAGGACTATTTTAATGCATTTGTTACAATGCGAAAACAACCCGAGTTTGTGCTTGAAACTGAGGGGATGAAGATCAATCGGTTTTATAACGGGCTACGTCAGGAACTCCGTTTCTTGTTGATGGGTACTAAGTTCTTGGGATTCCAACCACTGGTGGAAGCAGCTAGACTGTTGGAAATGGACTTGACGAGATCCCAGCAGATGCCTGCGACCAGGAAAGTGTGAACTCCAAGGGTTGGAAAGTCTGCTTACCGTAAGAGGCAAAGAATCGAGAAGCGTACTTGTTATGCTTGTGGTCAGGTAGGACACATCGCTCGTGACTGTTGGGATGGTCAACGTGTATGTATGGTAGTCGTGAACACGACTAGATTGTTGATGTTTTATGCCATGGGGACACTTGTGCCCAACCTTATCAGGAGTCGTCGACTTCTGGTTGAGCAGGAAACCGGAGCGTCTTATATGGAGACGGGAAAAGCAGTGGTGGAGTCCTCTGCGTCCCAGGCGCAATCCTAAGTGTTATGAGTGCGAGATAATCGTATTGATTGCTTTTGTTTGCATCTTGTGTATTTGTGTGTGTTACATGCACCACAGGCTTTGCGATGATTCGGAACACGCTGACGCAAACACTATTTGATACGGATGCTGCGTATTCATTTCTGTCGACAGATTTCCCATCATAACTTGGGTAGACAGAGAGCATCAGGGTGGTGTTGCTGACTGTTGTATGACGCTTATTGTTAAGGCTTGCTATGTGGCGGTGCAATTCGGAAGTTGGAATTTCTGGTTGACTGCATTTGTATTACCGGTATCGGCATGGGCAGTTGTGTTTCCCAAGGATCTCCCTGGGCTACCACCCCAGTGAGAGATTGACTTCTCGATCAAATTGGTACTAGGTGCGAAAACTGTGGCCCGCTCGCCATATCGCGTCGCGCCTAAGGAAATGGCGGAGTTGAAAGTCCAACTGTAGGAATTGATGGATCAGGGGTATATACGCCCAAGTATGTCTCATTGGAGCGCCCCTGAGCTTTTTGTGAAAAAGAAAGACGGTGGCTTGCGGTTATGTATTGATTACTGCGAATTGCATAAGCTGACCGAGAAAAATAAAGATCTGATTCCGCGGATTGATGAGCTGTTTGATCAATTAGTAGGGTCGACCGTCTACTCCAAGTTGGACCTGAAATCTGGTTATTACCAGTTGCGGATCCAGGAAGAAGACATTCCCAAAACCGCATTTGGAACACGGTACGGGCACTACGAGTTCACGGTAATGTTGTTTGGGCTGTGCAATGCGCCCTCGGTATTTATGGACTTGATGCACCGAATATTCCGAGATTATCTGGATCTGTTCGTGATAGTGTTCATTGATGATATCCTGGTGTACTCGAGATCGGAAGCCGACCATGAGAAGCATTTGCGGTTAGTGTTGAATACATTGAGGCAAAATCAGCTCTATGACAAGTTCTCGAAGTGTGAATTTTGGCTAGCATCAGTGGCTTTTCTAGGCCATGTGGTGAGTGGAGCGGGCATAGCAGTGGATCTAGCGAAGATAAGGGCCATAGAGGAGTGGCCAGTGTTGTCCTCAGTGGCCGAGGTCAGGAGCTTCCTTGGACTAGCAGGCTACTATCGAAGATTTGTTGAAAACTTCTCGCGGATTGCTTTGCCGCTAACCACGCTGATGCGAAAAGATCAGAAGTTCATTTGGACGCCGGAGTGCGCGCGAGCTTTTAAAGAGCTGAAGATTCGGTTGACCACGGCGCCTGTGTTATCATCGTCATGTGGTACCGATGGATTGTCATCTATAGTGATGCCTCGGGGAGAGGCTTAGGCTGCGTTCTGCTACAAAATGGAAAGGTGATTGCTTATGTCTCACGCCAGCTGAAGGTGCATGAACGAAACTATCTCGTCCATGACTTAGAATTGGCGGCGGTGATTTTTACACTAAAGCTGTGGCGACACTATCTTTATGGTGGAAAGGTGGAGATCTATACAGATCACAAGAGCCTAAAGTCCCTGTTGGAGCAGAAGGACCTAAATATGAGACAACAAAGGTGGTTGGAGTTCCTCGGGGACTGCAACTTCGAGATTCACTATACTCCCGGAAAGGGGAATGTGGTCGCGGATGCCTTGAGTCGGAGAACTCCGGTAAGGGCGAGCTGGTTGCAAAGGCATGATGAACGTCTCATCTAGGAGTTAGAAGCAGTAGAGATTTCTTGTGTTGACAAGAATACTACCGCCGATGCATGTTTGAACTGGACGGAGGTGCAGTGTGACCTTGCAGACCGGATTCGACGAGCAACGGGATTAGATGAAGATCTCCTACACTATGCTAAAGATGGCCATGAAGGAAAATTCTCCTAGAATGACAGTCTTTTGCGGAAAGAGGGTCGTTTGTGCATCCCAAATTTGGGTACATTGAGGGAAGAACTGATGTATGAAGCGCATTATTCGAAGTACTAAATCCACCCAGGAATCACAAAGATGTTCAGAGATATGAAAAAGCTGTTGTGGTGGCCAGGGATAAAGAAAGATGTTGCTCTTTATGTGGCCAAATACCAAACCTATGCTATGGTGAAGGCGGAATGCCAGAAACCGGGCGGTTATTTGAAATCGTTGCCGATTCTAGAGTGGAAATTTGACGATATTTCCATGGCTTTTATGCACGGATTGCCGAGATCTCAGCGCGGAAATGACTCCATTTGGGTAATTGTTGATCGGCTCACAAAAGTGGCACACTTTCTGCTGAACAGACGTGATGATTCGGTGGAAACTTTGGCAAAGTTGTACGTTGACTAGATTGTGCGGCTACATGGTGTTCCTCGGAGCATCGTAAGTGATAGAGATGGGCGGTTCACATCAAATGACTGGAGACTAGTTCATCAATAGTTGGGCACGAAATTACAATTCAGTACGGCTTTTCATCCCCAATCAGATGGCCAAACTGAAAGGACCAACAGAACGATGGAAGACATGCTCCGGATGTGCGCCCTCGACTTCGGAAAGAGATGGGAAGATCATCTCTATATGGTGGAGGTCGCTTACAATAACAGCTACCAAGCGAGCATTGGTATGGAACCGTATGAAGCTTTGTATGGACGTAAATGTTGTACTCCCTTGGCTTGGGTAGAAGAGGGCGAAGCTAAAGTGTATAATCGTAATGAAGTCGATGATGCAAACTCAACCATTCGTGATATTCGAGAGAGGCTACTCATAGCCCAAGATCGTCAAGCGAAGTACTACAACGCCAAGCACCGGAATGTATAGTTCGCGGTAGGCGATATGGTATACTTGAAGATCAGACCCGTCAAAGGCGTATCCAGGATTCGATGACTGAAAAAGTTGAGTCCAAGATACCTTGGTCCGTTTGAAGTGGTCGAGCGAGTTGGAGAAGCTGCATATCGGCTAGCTCTGTCGGCAGACTTGGGTGAATTGCATGATGTCTTTCACATCTCGGTGCTACGGAAGGCCGTGAAAAAATCCAGCACAAGTGATCAAAGATGATCGTGTGCCGGTGGAGTATGGGCTAACGACGAAGGTTAGGCCCATTCAGATCGAGGATCAAGCCGAGAAGCAACTGCGGAATAAGACGGTCGGGATGGTCAAAGTCCGATGGGATAATTGCGGTCGTGAGGAGCTTACATGGGAGCGAGAAAAAACCATGTGAGCTGATTTTCCCGAGTTGTAAAAACGGTTGAGGATTGAAAAGTTTGTTGTAACCTAAACGGTTTGATGTTATAACTTATTACTTGCTGGTTCCTTCCTGTGTACAAATTCGAGGACGAAATTTCTTGTAGGAGGGGAGGATTGTAACACCCCAAAGTCAATTTGGATTCAGCCATGGGTGACACGGCCTGGGACACGGGCGTGTCCCAGGGCGTGTCCTGCTCGGGTTAGCAAGATGGGCGCGTGATCTACGAAATTCATTCGACGAATTTTAGGGAGGTACACGCTCATGACACGAGCATGTCAGGGGGCATGACCTAGGGCGTGTCCTCCTTTAGTCGACACCAGAGTTTTGGTCGACGAACTGCGCTCGACGATCGTCGAGTACGGGGTACACGACCTGTGAGACGGGCGTGTCACAGGATGTGTCCCGCTGTGTCAAGAGGTCGGCACCTTTCTCTCGAGTAGGTGGAAAAATACTCGAGTAAGAGGGGGTGACACGGCCGTGTCATCCCTATGACACGGGCATGTCCAATACGGGTACTTGAGTAGTTGGTTTTCTCTCGAGTAAGCCCTCTCGAGTGGGTCTCGAGTGGGTGACACGCCCCGTATCACGGGCGTGTCGGTTATATGACACGGGCGTGTCGGTTATATGACACGGGCGTGTCGGTTATATGACACGGGCGGGTCATAATGAACTACTCGAGTAGTCTTCTCGAGTAGGTCGTGAATATGACTCGAGTGAGGTACACGCCCTATGTCACGGGTGTGACCTGGCCGTCACTAGCGTGTACCCTGGGTGTGACCTGTTTCGGGATAAGGCGGTTTGAGCACCACTTAGCAAACACGGCCTGTGACACGGGCGTGTCACAGGGCGTGTCAGACCCGAAAAGCGAGTTTTAGGCTTTTTCGTGGCCGTCCATTTTTCTTCAGCTGGGATCTACAGCTGAGATCCCTCCCAGCTTCCTTAAGGCCGAGAGTTGAGAAAGAAGTCTCATTATGTTCTTGCCTTCATCTTTCTAAAAAGCTTATAGAGAGAAAGAGAGAGTAAGGAGGAAGAAGAAGAGGGGATGATCTCTGGTGGAGCTTGAGAGTGTCAAGCAGAGATTCGAGGCCATCGTTGCGGAGGAAAAGATTTTGCGGTTCCTTCTAGCCAGCTAGGAGTTCAGGGCACCGAAACGGTCTTCAAGGGTAACGACCTTTCTCCATAGCCATGTGAAGGCTTCCTTTTTGGCATAGGCATGTTTCCCCCACCAAAAGGTGGCTGATTTTGGGAGTCTTTGGGTTGATTCATGGAATCCCCTTTGTTGGCATATAGATCCGGAAATGGGGTACAGAATAGGCATGTTGTGTGAAGCCCATCAGGGCAGGTTGGTCTGGATTGGTGATGTTGCATATACGAACCGGAGAAGACTCCGTGATAAGCGTGCAGTTTAGGAGTCGACGGGTTGGACCTGTGAAAGGAAGTAACAGGAAGTACTGGAGTGGTAGTCTAGGAAAATACCCGTAGAATGCTTATGTTGCTTGTGTTGTTGGGTTCGACCTGTGAAAGGAAGTAGCAGGAAGTACTGGATTGGAATTCCAGAAATACCCTTTGTAATGCTTAATGTTCATAGGGAGTCCACCTGTGAAGAGAGTAATAGGAAGTACTGGCATGGTAGCCAGGAAAGACCACTGACATTTGTGATATTTACGGTGTCCACCTGCGAAGAGAGTAGCAGGAAGTACTGGTGTGCCCAGGAAAGACCCGCTGATGTGGTGAGATGAAATGGGTGTTAGAGTTATGCCCAGGCTTGAATGCCAGAACAGGATCGGTGAGACCTACCTGCGCCTTTATTTAGCTGTGAGTACGCCGTACTCGGTGATGGCAAGGCGATTTGAGCAACGGGGGTGGAGGATCCGACCTGCGATATGTCCGTCCGACGTAAGACCAGAAAGTGCGGTATGTTGGAGCGCATAGTAAGAGTCTTAGGACTACACGTCGTGATACAATGGGGGGCTACAGGCCAGTCCCGTTTCATTAAGACTATAAAACTCTGATTGCACGCCATGGAGTTAATGCTCAAGTGAGTTGTCGTTGGGCTGTGACTCTGATACGGTGGTGGGCAACTGATTTGCCAGTACACTAAGAATGTGCCCTGAGTGCACAGACTGTCGGGCCGAGTGGCTGACGGTTGTGATGGCATGTGTGCGTGAAAGCACATTGTATGAGATATATGTACATGCTTATGAGATGTTATGCCTGCAAGGAAGAATACTGCTTCCCCGAGAAAGGGGTAGGGTCGTTATAATTTGGTCAGCTGAATGTTGACCGTTGCCTCTGTCTGCCACCCTTGGGTGGAATGTCCCTGTACAGATGCTGGAGAGCCGAGCGGGACGCAGAAGGGTTGAAGCCCCTGTTGCATTTGATGCTGCCGTTGCTAGCCCTCGAAGGCTAAAAGTAATGGTTGGGTTATGTTTTCTTTTTATGTGGCCGGCCTGCATGCCAATGTTTGAGGCCACTATTTTGAAAGCCCTGTAAGGCCATAAGGCCAGCGACTTGGATGTGTAAAACATTCCTATAATGTATAAAATGTGGAGTTTTTATATGTTGGACATTCAAGTGTGGAGTTCAAGTGTAGTGCTATAGGCTTCCGCTAGAATGCAATGTGTTAGGTGTGTTGCGCTACTCTGGTATCACTCTGTAACTTCATCATCTGTTTTGTGGTATATGTTGTGGGGCCCCGGCCGGACCTTCTAGTATATATTATATGAACGGACGGGGTTGTTACAGTTAACTGGTTGCTGTTTTCAGGTTGCGCTGCTAGCACTGTGGAGCCAGGAGTTTGGCTTTGACTTCGGTCAGGATTAGTGAAGTTTGCAGTTACAATCGGCAGTCTCAGCAGGTCGCTTCTACGGCTTGTCAGTTTTCTCTACTTCAGCTTCTTCAAGTTCAATAACCTGTCGGCCGGACTCGGGCGGTTAGGCAGTTTGTTCTTCAGTTCGGCAGCAGTCAGCGAATAACGGCGTGTTCACGCGACCTCGTGGTCTCGGCGGACTCCGTGTTCTATTCGGCTTCTAGCAGCTGCAGTCCAGGTGGCTTCAGCGACCTTGGTGGACTGGGCGGTCTTGGCGGTCTCCAATTTTGTCCGCCCGGATTGATTTGTTTCTTTCTGTTTTTCCTTGTACTGGCGAAATCATGTCTCGCCACGTATGCCTCGCTCTGTAAAAAGGTTTATAAATATATGATCTGCTTGTTCCTTCTTCTTACAATTGGTGTTTGAACTTGCTTTCCTAGTTCCGCTTGATCAAGGTGTGATCTTGATAGCTCTGAGAATATTAACTTGCCGTTAGACTATCTCGTTGATCATCTTGAGAAAATTCAACATGGTATCGGAGAAAGGTTCAGTTGCTTAAGCGGTGATCAACTTGTGTTGTGCTCTATACTTCTGAAAGCTTAACCAAGGTTGTTGCAATGGAAGTGAGTTATGCAAGAGGTCTGGGTATTGAACTCTTAATGCCGACTAACTTTAAAAAGTGGAAGTCATGCATGAAGAGTTATCTTCTGGGCAAGGAGCTATGGGAGGTCGTTGGTGGTGACGACAGGAAGGAAGTTACAACTGCGTTTGGGACTACTGAGCAGGTGAGGGTCTGGAGGAAAACAAATGCAAAGGCGGATTTTATCCTCAAGAGGGTTGTTTCACCGGTGTTGTTTGATCACATCCAATGATTTAAAGCAGCTAACTCAGTTAATGGCAGTTAATGGCGTTGGTGGCATCTGAGAGACGCTTCTTCTAGATCAACCCCCAATGCCAGACGAGTGCGACAACGGTGATGACGATGATGACGACAATGATCACTTTATGGGATCTGATGCGGAGGGCGAAGAAACAATTCTAGAATTAGGAGATGACGACATCGAGGATGATGTGTAAAGTAAATGTATTTGCTTCTTAACCCAGATTTATTTGGAATTATTACAACACTTTGATATTTGTATAGATTTTTTATTACAACACTTTCTAGCATTCTTGATTCACTTTAAGGACCGTTTCCTCTTTTTTTTTTTCTTTCACATGAATTCTATGAAAACTTTTTGCTTACATTGTCTTAACCATTGATTTCTAAAAAGGTGGCATCACAACCCAGTAACATACTTTGATTTTTTAAAAAAATAAATTGACTTAAAATGTCAATTGGATCTACTAGTCATGACAAAGAAAAACCAAAAGAAACACTATGTATTCATCCCGAGAATGCTACATTATTTTGCTTCGTCCATTTAATGCTTAGTTCCTGAAAACCTGCATATACATTTCAAGTCTATAGTGAGTTCCAAGAAAAATAAATATGTCGGGAAAAATTCTTAGTAGCTAACTGTAGCTTAGTGGACTTGTTAAATTTTTTTTAGTAGCTAACTGTAGCTAAGTGGAATTGCAAAAAATAGTAGCTAACTGTAGGTAAGTGGATTTGCAAAAATATTTTAAAGCAGCTAACTAAAGTTAAGCGAATTTGCAAAAAAAAGAGTAGCTAATTATAGATAAGTGATAAAATAAGGTGAAAAAAATAGCTAACTCTAGCTTGTCAACTATAGAAGGAAACTTCTGAATTGATCTATCATCTTCTTTTTCTTCCCATTTTGTCTTACAGGATCTGGCGAGTGGGAGGATTATTTGTGATGGACATTTGTCAGGTGGTGTATATGTCATGGACACTGGAAATGCATTTGATGCTCATAAATCCTTAGTTATTAATCGGTTAATGATGTGACATAAAAGATTTGGACATGTGAGTTTGAAGACTCAGAAATCTGTTTTTCCCAGTTCCTTTGATGTGGCTGCAACTGGAATTGAATGCTAATCTTGTGAATTTGAGAAACATTGTAGAATTAAATATGCTTGTAGTTGTTGTAGGAGTGTTAAATGTTTTGATTTGATATATTCTGAAGTTTGGACGTCTCTGATTTTCTCTGTGAATGAGTTTCGTTTTTTTGTTTCATTCATTGAGGATTATTCTCGCTTTATTTAGGTTTATCTTATGAAAAAAATGAAGTGTTTGAAATAATTTGATTATTTTATTACTATGTGAAGACTCGGTTTGGTGCTTCAATTAAAATTTTTAGGAGTGACAATGTAAGTGAATTTACATGTGGGGAACTTCAGAGTTTTTTGGGTGAACATAACATTGTTTTTTAAACTTCATAATCTGGGACTCCTCAACAAAATGGAGTAGAATAAAGGAAAAAATCGTCATATTATTGAAATTGGCTTTGCCTTCCAGAAAAACAATTCTCTTGTTCGACGCGCTAGAATTAGATGGGCATTAGTTTTCAATTGAAAACTATGGTTTTTCACATACACCTAAAAGCCCGTCCCCCAAAACTTACCTCCTGCTGTGGGATTTTCAGGTTTTGCTTTTCATGGCTCCAGCTCTAGTGCCCCGACCCCTCTCCCGCTCTCGCTCCCGTGCCCCGACCCCGCTCCCGCTCCCTCTCCCACTTCTGCTCCATGCCCCGCCGACACTCTCGCTTCCATCGCCTAAATTGCTGCCCGCCGCCGGTAACTCCCTTCCATCCTATTTGCGGTTTTCCTCCTCTTCTTCCTCCTCCTCCTCTTCTTCTTCTTCTTTATCCTCCTCCTCTCATTAGTTGTCTTTCTCGCGTGCAGGGGAAAGGAAAAGCGGGCACTCCCAATGATGAAATAAGACAGATCTAGCAAACCATGCCGAAGCATTGTCATTGATTTTATTCTCCCATTTTTAGAAACTTAGCATCTTCTCTTCCCCATTTTCTTCCTAGTCTTCATTTTATGTGCTTAACATCTTAATTTAAGTTGTTTTTGTTATCTGATTGGGTTATCTGCCACTGATTTTCTAGTATCATGTTTTTTGTTTTTTTGTTCATAGAATTTTGTTGTTGTTTAACTAGAAGAAGTTTCACTTGCCAAACAATATGATTAAGTTTCACTTGTTATCAATTTTGTTTTATTTTTAGAAGACAATAACAATCTTATTATCAAATTGTTCATTTTTTTAATTCCACAAATCCCATGTCAATGTGCAGCTGAACAACTTTTATGTCTCAAATCCAATTTTGATCACTGAATTCCATGTTGCAGCCGGACATCAGAATTGACTTTCTGCACAAAGTATTTTACTGCAGACTTGATTTTCTGGCCAAAGTCAATTCCAGAAAGCCAATGTCTGCGCGTCGAACGAACCCTATGGGGTTGTGGGATGAAGGTGTTCACATTTGTCTATGTAAACAAGCAGATGACATCTGACACTTTCGAGAGGAAGTATCCACTAAAACTCCTTTGTCCAAATCTCCCTTTATGTAATTGTTATGAGTATGAGTTTGTTATGAGTTATGAGTTTTGTGTTATGAGTTATGATGGTGTCATTATGAGTTACGAGTTATGAGTTATGTGGGAGCCTCGAGCCTCGAGTCTAGTTTTAGTTGTCATCATTAGTGTTTTGTCTTTTTATATGTTGTAGCCTATATATAGGCATGGGTAGTCTATGTTGAGGATATGAAAAATGAAGTTCTAGTTCCTTGCCCCCTTGTGTAAGATATTGGTGTCTCTCTCCTCCAACGAGCAACCCCGCCTAGGCAGCCGCGGTTCTGACTCCACGGTATCTCCATCATCGTCATCTCCACCTCCGGCCACCATTTCGACGAGTTATCATGGTTAAGGAAGTAGGACCGTAACAACTTGGTATCAGAGGCCTCTGTCCTCTTCCCCGGACGCACGCCAACATCTCGCCAACACCATTCCATCAAGCTTCAAGAATCCATCTCTAACTATTATTTTGCCTCACGCATAGTTCCTCCAGTCTCCTTCCCGTCGGCACTAACCAACAGCAGCCTCCACGGGTCCAACATTCAATCCTGCGCTACACCCAGCCGACGACAGAGTCGCTGCCCTCCTGCTTCAAGCTGTCCTGCATCAACACTCTTCTCCCTGACGCAACTTCGTCAACGACAACCATCTACAAACCAGCACTTCCTACTAGCATTATTGTCACGGCGTCAAGGCGAACGGCAGACGCCTTGATGCTTAGGCGACAAGGCGGACGCCTAGGCGACCATAAGTCGAGCAAGTCACAAGGCGCCAATTTACTTCAATTTTTTTAAAAATAAATAGACTATAGACAGCGGTTATTATAATAACTGCAGTCTATAGTCTACATGCTTTAAGACTACGGTAATTATAATAACCGCAGTCTATAGACTACATTATATAGACTGCGGTTATTAGAATAACCACAGTCTATATTCTGCAGTCTATAGACTGCGGTTATTATAATAACCGCAGTCTATATGCGTCTATAGACGGCGGTTATTATAATAACCGCAGTCTTAAAGCCTGTTTGCCAGATTTTAGACAGCGGTTATTATAATAACCGCTGTCTAAACATTTTTTAAAAAACTTAAAATAGAATGTTTATCAAGTACCAAACTACCAAATGCAAACACACAGCCACACAAATTTTTTCTTCATAGCAGTAAGCAGTAGTTTCTGATATATGGACAGTTAGCAGTAACAAAAAATAATGTCAATCAATAGTTCAATACAGACTTCAGAGAAAGCAGCTAATCGTAGCTTCTGATATATGGGCAGTTAGCATTTAACACTTAGCAGTAAGAAAAAACAATGTATTTCAGTAGTTGAATACAGACTTCAGAGAAAGCAATAACAGAAAAGGGATTACAAAAAAATCATAGTATAGTATTGTGATCAAATCCAAAATGTCTTCATCCAATGCACAATAACATATTAGCATGAATAATGTTTTTTAAAAAAAAATAAAAAAAATCATAAAAGATCAACTAGAATCATCATCTAGTAAGTTGTCATTTGCATTGCATGTGTTTGGTTGGTTTGAGATACTTGTCTTTTGCCCATAATTATTTTCAATATTTTCATCATCATTGACAAAGAAAAAATGATCAAAATTTTCATCCTCTTCATTCAATAGTTGAGGATTAGCTCTCTCTACAACTTTTCTTGTGAGATTATCATCTTCAAAAACTAGTGCATCATCTGGTTTGTTCATCATCCACTCACTACTAAAATCTAGCTCATCAAACACTAAAGGGTTATAATTTCTTCCCTTTTCACGTCTTTCTTGGAATCGTGCTTGTAGACGACGATTATATTGGATGTATATAAGATCACTAAACCTTTGATGCTCCAATCTATTTCTTTTATTGGAGTGAATCTGAATTAAGCTAATTGCAAACTTATTAGTCAATATAAAAATATTAATTTTAATATTGAATATTTGTATACTTACAAACTCAAAAATACTCCAGTTGCCCTCGCAACTAGAAGAAGAAAAATATAAGCCAAGTACGCGCAATTCTAACTTTGTATGGTCAACATTCGGTCCTCCATGTGCACCCCACCGATCCACTATTCATTTAAGATAAATATAAATTATTTGACATATAAATAATTTAAGAAAAAATAAAAACTTAGGTGGCGTTTGGTTGGACTTATGACCTGCGGTGAGGTTGAAACGCACCGCTATTTTCAGCATAAGTTGTGTTTGGCACGGCTTATTTTAAAAACTCCATTTTACTTCTGCCGCTCTTTAATACATAACCCCAGCCGCGGTTATTTTTTGCGGTCAGCCGCAAAAGCACGAACCATCGCCTTCTTCGCTGGTTTCAAGCCTTAGAATCGCGCATCTCCCCTGCTCATTTCCTCTGTCGCCCTAGCAAAACATCTGCGACGTTCACCCCCGCGCTTTCCCGATCGCCGTCTTTGCAAGCAGCCAAATCCCGATCATCCCTGTCGGCCACAGCGGAATCCTCGATCCACTAGTATGTCTCGGTCCTTCTCTTCTTCGATCTCCCGATCTTCTTCGATCATCCCATCTTCCTCGATCTGCAGGATTTTATTTCCGGAAAAAAAATTGAAACCTTTTTCTTCCGCATCCACCTCCCCGGCCGGCTTGCACATTGTTCCCGAACCCTAGCTGTTCCAGGAAAAAAAATCTATTCTTTTCGCCAATCACGTTGATGATTTCGTTCTCCTTGTTCTTCAGGTACATTGTTGGCTTCTGCAGGCACACCAGATCTTTTTCTTCAGTTTTCAGGTACCCTTTTGTTGATTTACACCTAATTGTGACATTGTTTGTTGATGATTCACTTCTTGGTTAGTCCTATTGTGTGTGTTTTCTATTTTTGGATATGTTTACCGTATGTGGGTGTTTTTGGTGTGTGTGTTGAGTGTGTAGGTGTGTGTGTTGTGTGTGTTGGGTTTTGTACATTGTTGGCATGCTTTGTTGTTTGAATTTAGGGTTATGTTGGTGTGTTGTATGTTGGTGTGTGTTGTGTGTGTGTTGTTAATTTGTTTTATGTGTGTGTGTTGTTATAGGTGCGTGTGTGTGTTCTATGTTGTATGTGTGTGTTTTTATATGTGTTATATAAATTTATGTGTGTGTGTGTTTGTTTTATATGTGTTATATACATGTGTGGGTGTGTTTGTGTGAGTTGTATGTGTGTGTGTTTGTGTATGTGTGTGTGTATGTGTGTTATATGTATGATTGTGTTTGGGTGAGTGTGTTGTTATATGTTGTATGTGTGTGTGTTTTATATGTGTTATATAAATATATGTGTGTGTGTGTGTGTGTGTGTTTGTTTTATATGTGTTATATATATGTGTGTGTACATGTGTGGGTGTGTTTGTGTGTGTTGTATGTGTGTTTTATTTTGTATGTGTGAGTTATTTGTTTGTGTGTTGTTATATATGTGTGTGTGTGTGTGTGTTATATGTTGTATGTGTGTGTGTTTTATATGTGTTATATAAATATATGTGTGTGTGTGTGTGTGTTTGTTTTATATGTGTTATATATATGTATGGGTGTACATGTGTGGGTGTGTTTGTGTGAGTTGTATGTAGTTGTGTGCATGTGTGGGTGTGTTTGTGTGAGTTGTATGTGTGTTTTATTTTGTATGTGTGTGTGAGTTATTTGTTTGTGTGTGTATGTGTAACGTCCCGATTCGCGCTAGCTCCCCATGCGAGTTTTGAGTCAGGAGGGTAGGCTTGAGTTCAGGAAAGTGGAGGAAAAAGGGCGGCACTTGTGAACTGGAGAAGTTAGTCCAGAGCAGGTTTCACGCCCTGGGTCACGGGCGTGACCCAGGGGCGTGACTGCAGGTACTCGAGTAGCTGCCGAGGCTACTCGAGTAGTGTTCAAAAGACTCGAGTAAAATGGGTTACACGCCCTGGGTCATGGGTGTGACCCAGGGGCGTGACTGCAGGTACTCGAGTAGCTGTCGAGGCTACTCGAGTAGTGTTCAAAACACTCGAGTAAAATGGGTTACTCGCCCTAGGTCACGGGCGTGACCCAAGGGCGTGACTGAAGGTACTCGAGTAGCTGCCGAGGCTACTCGAGTAGTTTTCAAAATACACGAGTAAAATGGGTTACACGCCCTGGGTTACGGGCGTGACCCAGGGGCGTGACTTAAGGTACTCAAGTAGGTGCCCAAGGTACTCGAGTAGGTGGTTGGTTCTCGAGTGAGAGGGTTACACGCCCTATGTCACGGGCGTGACCATGGGCGTGACCATAGGCGTGACCTCTGCTCGACGATTTTAAGTGAGTTCGATGAATTCTCGATAGTTGAGTTCGACGATTTAGGTGTCACGCCCCATGTCGCGGGCGTGACTTGACTAACACGGGCGTGTACATCCTATCCGCCATTATAGATCAAACCGACAATGCAACCGCCTGTAACGCTTCGCCCGAGCGTGATACGGGTAAGGACACGGGCGTGTCCCTAGCCGTGTCACATTATATATATATAAGGAATAGTGGAAAAACCCTAGCCATTTCATTCTTCCTCCCAGTCGTATTTTTCTGAGATAAGTCCTGTGGAGAAGGAGAGTTTACTGGAGGAAGATCTAGGGAAGGAGATCTGCCATCGCCGTAGAGGAGAGGATGTCGCTGCGAAGAATCATAAGGTCTATGGCCGGAAATGGAACCGCTGGAAGTGAGGTGAGTTTCCTACCTTCTCCCTTGGTGCTAGATCTATAGTTATTTTCTTAGGCGAGACATCGACTCAGGAGAGTCTTGATGGAGAGGAGGAGTTTTCTAGGAAAGACCATGCTAGGACTTGTGTCCTAGGTTTTAGATCTCTTCAACCACTCTCTTCTTCTATGTGATGATAGGGGATGGTTTCATGAAGGATATTGGCCTCTTGAGGTTGAATAAGGGAGGAGGTTTTCTGGAATGACTTGGGAAGATCGCCTTGAGGAGGAAGATGAACCGATGTCGTTCATTCCGCCTTAAGATGCATGCAGAATCTGTATTCTGCGCGCAGCGAACTTCGTGACCATTTTTAGGTGTGATATGGCCAGATCTGGGCTTTCAGCTAAACACGAAAGTTGAATCCCTTGAAAATACCTTTCCAACGAATGGTTGCATGACTTCGGGCAAAGTGTGTAGCCACGGGAAAGCCTGGACGAAAATGACATCCGATAAATCCTGCATGCAGAATTGTGTTCTGTGCGCAGCAGACTTTGAAGCCAAATTCAAATAGGATACATTCAAATCTGGGTTGTTGGCTGAATATGAAAGTTGCAACCCATGAAAAGACCTTTCCATCGAGGGGTTACACGTCTTCGCCGGATTCTTGTAGACTCAGGAATCTCCGGTTGAAGTTGTTGTCCAGATTCAATCTGCACTTAAAATTCTGGGTTTTTATATAATATGGATTTGGGTTTGGTGAAACCGATGTTGCAAATTAGCTTTAGGTTTTGATGAAATATTTCATAATTAACCACCGTAATGCTATGAATGATGAATCTTGTTAATTAGATTTTATACAACTAATTGTGAAGCAAGCTTTATTGAATGAATTGACTTGATAGAAGTTGGTAAGTTGTTATAGATGCATATCTTGTTATATCATGTTGGAAACAGATTTCTTACAATCGAATTGTGATGCAAGATTACTTGAACGGAATGACTTGATAGAAATTGAAAGATTATTACATGCGCATCATATATGTATTATGTTGGGATCATTTGGGATGTCATATAGTATGATAAGTTATGGTCAGGTGTATGTTCGATTGATGAATGAAATTTAGTAGTACAATACTTAGAGCGTTGGCTCCCTATGGGTAGTATTGGGAAGGGATGTAAGTGCGGTGTTGACCTTCGAAAGCTTGGATAGCTTGAGATGAGACAAACGGACGGTTGGGCTTAGCCCTCGGTGTTAACGTCCCGGGGCTCCTTCCGTGCCAGGTGGATGGTTGGGCTTGGTCCTCGTGCCTTTCTTCTGAGGCTCCTTCCATGCCACGATGATGTGGAATTTGCATGTGGTGTGAGTCGACACGCGGTGTCGTAATCTTGGGTTAAGGATAGTGTGGCAGGTCTACGGGCTCGCCAGTCGTCACACCGACGGGAGTCGACAGTTAGACTTTAGGCGGTTGGGCTTGGTCCTCGTGCTCACTCTGAGGCTCCTTACAGGTCACACAAGGTCAGTTCGGGGCTTGGTCCTCGGTGCACATGTACCCGAGGCTCCCGCTGGGCCATAGTACGCATGGGCTCCACTTTTGTGTTCTTAGCGTTGAGGCGTACGGAGGCCTAGGTGAAGTAGTGTGGATACCCACCTAGTAGTAGAGACGCCTGCTCTATTGTCACCGCCTGGCCACGGCGGCTGATGACTGAGAGGTTAGCTACCTGCTCAAAAAGTGGGAACTAATGGTCTATGTCGACATAGCGGTTGTGTGGGTGTGCATGGGTGAGTCATTGCATAGTATACATACCATTTCATATCATTGCACAACAAGATCCTCATCGTATAAGTTTGTATGGGCACTCTTATACGATGAGTTACTTTATGCAAATCGACACTCAACTTATAAGCTTGTATGGGCATCCTTATAAGTTAAGTTACTTACCTGTTGTAGTTGTCTTACACTTGATGTTATACTAGCTCTTGTAGAATTGTTAGTTTATACATTGATAGCTCTTGTAGAACTGCTAGTTTATACATTGATACTCATGTACCTTGCCACCTGCTTGTACATTTTATACTTGTTATATATTGTACTATTGTTCCTTTTTCCCCGCCCGGTGCTGAGGAGTCGTCGGGGGAGCGGATGTGAAACCACTTAGTCATTTTGACTAACGGTTGCTACGTTTTCCTTTTTAGGAGGCCACCCCGCAGGTAGAGTAGCAGCAGGCGTTGCAGCGGGACAGCCAGGCCAGGATGATAGGGCCTGAGGGGACGGTACCGTCGCTACCGTTGGTTACTGATGTTAGTACTTTGATACTCTGATGTAGCCCGTTTGGGCAATGTTTAGCTGTACTCTGATATATTGTAGAAGCATGTTTTAGCTTCTCCTTTATTGATGTACTTGGACTATATGCTTAGTGTGGATTTGGCTTCTCTGCTTATTATATTTTGGTTGGGTTGGCATGTTATATTGATATTGTTGTAGCTGGCGGAATAGGCGTCTTGTGGTACAGGCTAGCCCGTGTGATAATGCTACTGCAAGGCGGATGTTTCGGGCATAAGGCTCCCCCTTCGTGTCGTGTTTTGGGATTCGGGAGGGAGGATCTTACAAATGGTATCAGTTTGCCACGATCCTCAACTAAGAAGTCATTCAACAATGGTGCCACCCCCGTTCGATTAGTCAGCTTGGGGACAAACTGACTTAGCGGAAGCAGTGGTGTGCCCATATGTAATTCACATTAAGTTTGTCCAACTTTGACCTTAAGTTTAGCCAACCTGACCACAAATTTGTCGTGTACATGTAGGTTCCAGTGCATGTTGGGCCGATGGGGGGTACTCCTACCCCTCTCATACCAACTTAGTTCCAACAGTCTGAGTTGGGGCAGACGCTCACCGTCATTCTTGATGCTTTTAAGGCGCAACAGCCTCCGGTGCAACAACAGGCCCCGGGCTCTAACTGGCTGAGCACCTTCCGGGCTCTCTCCCCTCTCGTCTATCTTGGGACAGAGTCAGTCGTATGTACGGAGGAATGGCTCGACACAGTAGAAGAGCTATTGGCTGGTATCCGTTGCCCAGCCAACATGGCCGCGTCATTGGCGGTGTCCGCCTTGGAGTTACATGCTAAGAGGTGGTGGAAGTCCCTCATAGGCTCTACCTTCCATGGCCGAGTCTATACAGAGATAGGTTGGAGCGAATTTTCAGGTGTTTTCTTGGAGCACTTCATTCCTACGTCAGCCCGAGATGAGCTTAAGGAGAGGTTTCTACTACTAAAGCAGGGATCAAAATCAGTTACAGAATACCAGCAGGAATTCCAGCATCTCGCAAGGTTTGCGAACTCTTACGAGTTGGACGATAGAGGTTATGCCAAACATTTCTACAAAGGGCTGCAAGATCCCCTAAGGCAGTCCCTTTTGTTTATATCAGATGGGAGTTTGGCGGAGATTATTGACATGGCAAAGAGGTTGGATGTGGATCACTTGAGTAGTGGCAAGAGGCCTGCAGAAGGCGTTATGGAGGCCGGTCCGAGTAATAGGAGGAGACAGGATCGTGGAGGAGGAGGGGGATATCAGAGGGGTGGAGGGCGTTTCCACCGAAACTATAGAGTGGAGCACCCAGTCCAGCAGCCGGCCGTACTGCCTCCACCACCACATCCTCAGCAATTTCGGCAACCTAAGGGGAGTCGTGGGTTGGTGTGTTTCGAGTGCAATCAATCGGGCCACATTAGACACTACTGCCCACAGTTGTATGGGAACGTCCCTCCTGTTCTCCCTCCTGCTCTCCCTCTAGCAGTCCCATGAGGACAGGGATATATGCGTGGTCGAGGACGAGGACCGCCAAGAGGAAACCCCGGCCCGGTCCGGGATCAGGTGTATGCGCTGGACATGGCGCGAGAGCGGAATCCCCAGAATGTTATAGCTGGTATGTGCAGTTAACCTTCTCAATTTTTGTCGTTTAATTTAAACTGTTTAGGACATATTAGATACCTAGTGGTTGAGTTTGGTTATTGGTACTTAGGCACCGTGGTAATCGGTGGGAAGACGGCCTATGCGTTGTTCGATACTGGTGCCTCACACTCTTTTGTGTCTGAAGATTTCATTAAAGGTATGGAGGGCATACAATATTTTTCTGGAATAGCCCGACGAGTGCGCCTCCCGGACGGCTCGGAGATGATTTCTACCGACAAGTGCGAGTTTGAGATATTTATGAAGGAAGGGATTTCGATACGCCGGCCACGGTCCTGAAGATGCCGGAGTTAGACATCATTTTGGGCATGGCGTGGTTGAATTGGCACTACGCGAGGATCGACTGCGCGGAGAAGAAGATCTATTTGAGATATGGGGACACTGACGTTACCTTCCAAGGTATTAATTTCGCACCCCGTATGCTCTTATCTTCAGTTCAGGCTGTAAAGGCCCATATGGAAGGGGATGAGGTCTTCATGATCTGGTTTGAGTTGAAGGAGGTAGCATTGGAGGTAAAAGATGTTCGGGTAGCGCGGGACTTCCCTGAGGTGTTTCCAGAGAAACTACCAGGGTTACCCCCTCATAGAGAAGTCGATTTCCGGATTAATCTAGTACCGGGTGCCAAGCTTGTATCCAAGGCCCCTTACCGAATGTCCCTGATGGAACTCGTGGAGTTTAGAGTTCAATTGTAAGAAATGGTGGAGTCAGGGTTCGTTCACCCCAGTTCGTCACCCTGGGGAGCCCTGTATTATTTGTGAAGAAAAAGGATGGAACCCTGCGCTTGTGTATAGACAATCGGGAACTCAACCGGCTGACGGTGCGGAACACTTATCCGCTACCTCGGATCGACGAGTTGTTCGATCAACTAGTGGGAGCGCATTGGTTTTCTAAGTTGGACTTGCGCTTGGGTTACTATCAATTTAGGATACAGGAGGAGGACATCCAGAAGACGGCCTTCAGTTCAAGATATGGGTTGTATGAATTCACGGTAATGTCGTTTCGGTTCACAAATGCCCCTTCGGCTTTCATGAGCCTGATGAACAAGGTATTCGAACCCTATTTGGACGTGTTCGTCATTGTCTTCATCGACGATATACTGGTCTACTCAAAGACGGAGGAGGAGCATACCGAGCACCTGGCCTTGGTTCTGAAGAAATTAAAAGAGCACGCTTTGTTCGCTAAGTTCAGCAAATGCGAATTTTAGCTCAAAGAGGTTGCCTTCTTAGGCCATGTAATCAGTGGAGCTGGACTGGCGGTGGATCCGGCCAAGGTGTGTGCCGTGAAGGAATGGTCGCCCTTGAAATCGGCGTCTGATGTACGGAGTTTTCTTGGACTTGTCGGGTACTACCGCAAGTTCGTAAAAGGGTTCTCCAAGATTGCCCTTCCTCTTACCTCCTTGACGAAGAAGGGTGTGCCATTTGAATAGACACCTCAATGTGAAGCGGCATTTCAAGATTTGAATGTTAGACTTACCTCCGCCCCCATCCTTGCACTTCCATCTGGGAAGGAAGGATTTCAAGTTTACACGAACGCATCATATTAAGGGATGGGAGCGGTATTGATGCAGCATGGGCATGTGATTGCTTATGCTTCAAGACAACTGAAGAAGCATGAAATCAATTACCCGGTTCACGATTGGAGTTGGGAGCAGTGGTGTTCACCTTGAAGGTTTGGAGGCACTATCTATATGGCATCCACTGCGAGATCTTTTCGGATCATAAAAACTTGAAGTATGTTCATACACAGAAGGAGTTGAACTTGAGGCAACAGCGGTGGTTAGAATTTTTATGCGACTATGAGTTTACCATGAACTACCACCCCGGAAAGGCGAACTCGGTGGCTGATGTGTTGAGTAGAAAAGTGTCAGGCTCTAGCCCAGAGTCTCGGTTGATGAGCATGGAGTTGGCTCTGATGATCGAAGAGATGGATATTACCTTGATATTCAAGGCTCCTTCGGCAGAGTATACAGAATTTTTGGCAAGCATGAGCATAATTTGTGATATTCGGGACCGGATTAGGGTGGAGCAAGGAATGGATGCGGCTTTGGCCCAGACAATTAAATCAATAGAAGAAGGAACTACCGACGAGTATACACTCAAAGACGTCCTCATTTACTTTCGCGGCCGGCTCTACATTCCCAAGGGCGGTAAAATCCGGGAGGATATCTTGAGAGAGGCACATAACTCTCAATATTCAGTGCACTCGGGTATTGCTTAGATATACGCCGGTTTGCGGAAGACCATGTGTTGGTCGGGAATGAAGAAGGATGTTCGGTATTATGTTACTCATTGTGAAGCCTGTCAAAGAGTGAAGGCTGAATGCAGGAGTCCCGGTCGTTTGTTGCAGTCGTTGCCCATCCCCGAATGGAAGTTCGAGGATATCTCCATGGACTTTGTCCATGGGCTACCTCGCTCACGCTCTGGGAATGATTCGGTGTGGGTTATTGTTGATCGGCTGACAAAAGTAGCCCGATTCATTCCCATGAAGAAAGAGGCTCACATGGATGTCTTGGTACGCCTCTTCGTGGAGCAGTTTGTACGATATCACAGCATGCCTAAGACGATTGTTTCTGACTGTGATGGTCACTTTACTTCTAAGGAGTGGAAGGCGGTACAGGCATACTTGGGCTCACGCCTTACCTTCAGCACCGCATTTCATCCTCAGACGGACGGGCAGTCTGAAAGGACCATTAGGACATTGGAGGATCTGCTGAGATTATGTGTGTTGGATAGGGGTGAGCTGTGGGAAAGACCCATACCACTGGTGGAATTCTCCTACAACAACAGTCATCAGGCGAGCATTGGTATGGCACCTCATGAAGCGCTTTATGGTAGAAGGTGTAGAACCCCCTTGTCTTGGGTGCAAGATGAAGACCCGAAGACCTTGGGTATTGAGTATATTGATGATACTTATGCAGTGGTTAGGCTGATACGAGATCGTATGTTGGAGGCTCAAAGTCGACTGGCGAAGTATTATAATGCAAAGCACCGAATTGTGGAGTTTCAAGTGGGAGATAAGGTGTTTCTGAAGACCCGGCCGATGCATGGAGTGTCACGGGTTCGTGGTGTGAAAAAGCTCAGCCCAAGATATGTTGGACCTTATACTATTTTGGAAAGCATTGGCCCGTTGGCCTATAGGTTGGAGTTACCACCAGAACTAGAGAATCTTCATGACGTGTTCCATGTGTCGTCGCTTCGAAAGGTGCTGTTGCGGCCCGATCAATATATTCCCACTACTGATGGTGCAGTGGCTTCGGACAGGTCTGTGCGACTAGAGCCGGTGTGGATTGTGGACAACGAGACAAGAACATTACGCCGTAAAAGTGTTCCCTTGGTGAAGGTACAATGGTCCAATCATGGGAAGGAGGAGTTTACCTGGGAGCCGGTGGACTTGATGCAAAAATGCTAACCGGGATTATTTCCTCCAGGTAATTTTGTTTAAAGGCATATTTATTTTCTGTATGCTTGTCTTCCCCATAGCCCTAGCCTGATTTCGGGGACGAAATCTTTTATTTTGTTTATAGGATTTGTAACGTCCCGATTAGCGCTAGGCCCACATGCGAGTTTTGAGTCAGGAGGGCGGGCTTGAGTTCAGGAAAGTGGAGGAAAAATGGCGGCACTTGTGAACTGGAGAAGTTAGTCCAGAGCAGGTTTCACGCCCTGGGTCACGGGTGTGACCCAGGGGCGTGACTGCAGGTTCTCGAGTAGCTGCCGAGGCTACACGAGTAGTGTTCAAAAGACTCGAGTAAAATGGGTTACACGCCCTGGGTCACGGGCATGACCCAGGGGAGTGACTGCAGGTACTCGAGTAGCTGTCGAGGCTACTTGAGTAGTGTTCAAAACACTCGAGTAAAATGGGTTACATGTCCTGGGTCACGGGCGTGACCCAGGGGCGTGACTGAAGGTACTCGAGTAGCTGCCAAGGCTACTCGAGTAGTTTTCAAAATACTCGAGTAAAATGGGTTACACGCCCTGGGTCACGGGCGTGACCCAGGGGCGTGACTTAAGGTACTCGAGTAGGTGCCTGATGACTAATAATTTAGTCATCATGTTAGCCTAATATGTTATTTGATATTTAAATAAATTATTGTATTCATTTGTCATTTTTTTAAGAATTCTCATAAAATCTATATTTTATGTTCTAAACATATATATTTTTATTTTTGTAGCAATGCGGCAGGCCTGGGGGGAGATCTACATGCAATGTCCCGTTGCCGCGTCCAGGAGATCGCATGCAAATCCAACTTGTCGACATAGGACTCGGTCGGATATATTCAATGTCACCCTCCATGCATGCAACCCGAACCATTATTTAATATATATATATATATATATATATATATATATATATATATATATATATATATATATATATATATATATATATGTGTATATATATACAACATATATATAAACATAATATATATATATGTAAACAGAGCCATCTCCACCTCGAGCCATGCAGGGCAGCAGCTCCATGGCCGGCAACTCCACCTCAGCAAGCATCATGCAGCCACCTCCAGCGCCACTTCAGCAGCTCAAAACCAGCCAACCTCCTCCTCTATACAGCAAGCTCGGCCGCCACCTCCGCGTCAACCTTCTCCGCATGCAGCTACAGCTCTACCACATACAACCACCTCGAGCTCCTCCAACCTCACTCTCCCGGCCACCACTTCAACAGCTCCGGGCAACAACTTCCAAGCGCCGGCAACATCCATGCAGCCACCTCAACAACCATCCAGCACTTCCACATGGCCAGCTTCACCACCACCCTCACAGAAGCAAGCTCGGCGTCCTCCAACAGCAACTCCACGTCATCGATCCAGTAAACGGCCACTCCTCCTCCACGTCAATGATCCACCCCGCCTCCATAGAACCCGCCGGAGCACACGCCTTTGCTGTTTCACCCGGGAGAGAGGGCTGAATTTATTTAATTCTGCCGTTACTGTAGCATGAACAGTAACGGCGAAATTAATAAATTCATCCGATTGTGGCTTATAAATACGGATTTTCCTTGGACATTGGGGACGGCAGAAAATTTCTAAGGCATTTCACTTGAGAGCAATTTGAGTCCAGCAATTCTTTTTAAGAGTTGTTTTTTTTCAAAGAAGAGATCATTGGAAGTTCTTTTTGTCAAAGTTTGTGTGTAAAAGCTGTTCTTTTTATTCCTGTCTTTAATTTATTCAATAATTTTGCACGTCTCTTTGTAACGTTGTTTTTGTTATCCGTTTCTCCCTAAAAATAAAAGTTCAATTTTATTTGCACTTTAAAATAATTCAATTTCAATTTTTATCAATTGTCACCTTCGTTTCACTTTTTCATAATGTCGCATTATTATAATAATGATTCCTTCATCTCTATGAACGGCTAATTCTCCATAGTGCTCGATCGAGACGATCCGAGGATGAGATTTTTTTGCGGTGATTTTAATTTTGCGTTTCTCAATTTGTTGAACGCTTACGATTTACCGTTGATCAATTTATTGAGGCTATATATTTTTATATAGTTTTCAAAACGGTTTTCGCTCTTTAGTTGGTCGAGAGGCTCGTAAGGCGAATCGATCACTCATCGGTAAAAAGAGTAGAACGCAACCCTCGAGAGAGGACGACATAACTCTTCCGAATTGGAGTAAAATCTAATAGCGAGGTTCACTACCTAAAGCAAGTCTTAGACGATGTGATTTGAGAACGAAAGTTCGGTCGATACACCTAAGCTTAGTTGAACCTAATCCTTGAAAGAGGGGTGTTCATGCTTCGGGAACCTCCACGGTCAAAGCCTCTTCAACAAGAGAATTGCATTGTCATTTTCATTTCGTAATTTTATAATTTCAAGGTGACTCATGATCGGGTACTAGTTGTAAAACCATTAATTTAATTCTGTTAAGCTTTTCTAGTTTTCACTATTCGTAACCCCAAAACATCAAATTTCTATTAATAAAATAATAACGATTTTCAAAGTAGGATTACTCAACCACCCCGAGTCCAATACGACCTTGGTTTTTATAAACCTATAACACTCCCGATACGGTACACTTGTCGTTGTCATTTGCGGATATAGTTTCGCACAATCAATTTTTTGGCACCGTTGTCGGGGAAATTGGTCGATAATTTGAAAAAGAAATAGTTATTAATTTTATCGTTTTTTTTTTAGTTTATGACCCGGGTAAACTCTTCAAATAATCTTGAATTCGGTTTTGATCTGGAAATCGAGCGCACCTTCCGGCGACGTCTCCAATTTAGTGATCTACCAATAATTCGCGAAGAGTCAATCGGAGAAACTAACGAGGGAATAATGGAAGTTCCTAACCTTAATGCGGCCCCGCTACGGACTATGTCTTATTATGCGATACCAAATTTGGAGGGAACACAATCTAGTATTATTAGCCCAGAAGTAGCGAATAATAATTTTGAAATTAAAACGAGTATCATTCAGATGGTATAGCAATCAGTTGTATTCGATGGATTACCGAATAAAGATCCAAATTTACATCTGCTTAATTTTTTGGAAATTTGTGATACATTTAAAATAAATGGCGTCATAGATGATGTCATCCGTTTGCGTTTATTTCCAGTTTCTTTGCGGACTAAGGCCAAGCAGTGGTTGAGTTCTCTTCCTAGAGGTTCCATCACTACAAGGGCCGAATTGACGGAAAAATTTTTAACGAAATATTTTCCTCCTGCCAAGTCCGCTAAATTACGTACGGACATTCTCTCGTTCACGCAAATAGACTCGGAGTCTCTCTATGACACATGGGAGCGCTTCAAGGAACCTTTGCGTAGATCTCCTCATCATGCCCTTCCTACGTGACAACAAGTTCAAACTTTCTACAATGGTTTGAATCTCCAAACAAGGCAAATGATTGATGCAGCCGCAGGGGGAACTCTTAATAACAAAACTCCTGAGGCCGCTCAAGAGCTTTTCGAGGAGATGGCCATGAATGCTTATCAGTGGAATGCACCACGGTCGCGCCCTAATAAGCCGACTGGACTCTTCGATGTCGAGGCCACCCCCAATTTAGCACATCAAGTAGAATGGCTCACTAAGCAAGTGGCGTAGATGTCTGCTTCCTCCGCCACCAACTGGGCTTATAATAATAATAATTTTAATAATAATTTTCATGAGCAAGTAGATTATATGGGGAACTCCTATCGTCCTCCGTATAACCCGAATAATAATATTCCGTTCAATAATAGTTATAATCCGGGTTTGCGGAATCACCCAAACTTTTCATGGAGCAACACCAATAATGCTCAACGTCCACTACAAGTGAATCCTCCCAGACTCACTCCACCACCATCGCACAAGCCGTCTTCACTTGAAGAAGTTTTCACTAAATACGTAGCTTCAAATGAGTCCAATATCCGGAATCTTACCGGATCTATAAAAAATTTAGAAAATCAAATTGGACAATTAGCCAAATTAGTCTCCGAGCGCCAACAAGGAACTTTGTCGGGCAACACCGAGCTCAATCCAAGGGAGAGCGCCAACGTAATAAATCTCCGCAGCGAAAAGGAGGTAACTTCTACAAATTTGGCTGCACCTGAGGTAAACGTTTCATATTCACCTCCAAAATTTACTTCTCCGCAATTTAAATCTTCTTCTATTTTAGTTCCGCAAATTATTCAAAATTCTACTTTATCTTACCCTTCAAAATTAAAAAATGAGCGTGAAGAGGAGCAATATGAAAAATTTATTTAAATTTTAAGGCAAATACAAATTAATGTGTCATTCTGCGAAGCAATTGCCCAAATGCCCAAATATGCCAACTATTTAAAAGATTTACTTTCAAATAAAAAGAAACTTGATAATTTTTCGCGTATTTCTTTGAACGCAGAATGCTCAGCGGTTCTATTAAATAAATTACCACAAAAATTAAACGACCCCGGGCGGTTCTCCATCCCGTTCTTGTTCGGTAATTTATTTATAAAACACGCTTTAGCCTATTTAGGCGCTAGTATTAATCTCATGCCATATTCCTTATTTAAAAAGCTTGGTTTGGGTATCCCAAGCCCAACTAATATGAGCATTCAACTAGCAGACCGATCAATAAAATGCCCAATAGGGGTAGTTGAGGATGTGCTGGTTAAGGTTGATAAGTTTATTTTTCCGGTAGACTTTGTCCTCCTCGACATAGAAGAAGACGTTGAAGTACCCCCCTTATACTCGGTCGTCCCTTCCTTGCCACCTCTAGGGCAATTATAGATGTAAGTAATGGAAAGCTTCTCCTACGGGTAGGGGAAGAAGAAGTTACTTTTAGCATAAATTCCTCATTAAAAAATGCCCTTCCAAATGACGACTCTCGTTATATATTAGAAACAAATTTTGATGAAAATCTATCGTCATTTGCTGAAATAATCTCGAAAAATTTGGAAGAGCCGGAGTTTGCAAAATTAACTTGTTCAAAAGAAATCACTTGGCCGCTACCATTCGAGCAAATCAATTTAAATAATTTTAAAATTAACACATCTTACGAAAAAACGCCGAGTCTAGAGCTAAAACAACTCCCCGATCATCTTAAGTATATTTTTCTAGAAAAAGATTCGAAATTGCCCGTAATTATATCTTCGGCGCTTAACAATGCGGAAATTTCCACATTAATAAATATTTTAAACAATCACCGTCATGCAATTGCATGGCAAATTTCTGATATTAAGGGGATTAGCCCCTCATTTTGCACGCACAAAATCACATTAGAAAATAATTCTCGCGGCACCGTTCAGCCACAACGACGCCTCAACTCAAATATGAAGGACGGTGTTAAGGCCGAAATAATAAAATTATTAGACGCGGGAATTATTTATCCTATTTCGGATAGCACTTGGGTTAGCCCGGTGCAAGTCGTACCTAAGAAGTGCGGGATAATGGTAGTTTCCAATGAAAATAATGAGTTAATCCCAACCCGTACCGTTACGGGTTGGCGGGTATGCATCGATTATAGAAAATTAAATGATGCCACCCGTAAGGATCACTTCCTGTTACCCTTCATTGACCAAATCTTAGAACGTCTATCCGGTCACTCACACTATTGTTTTCTTGATAGTCTTTCGGGATACTTTCAAATCCCAATTGCGCCCGAAGACCAAGAGAAAACCATGTTTACTTGCCCGTTTGGCACCTTCGCCTATCGGAGGATGCCTTTTGGTCTTTGTAATGCGCCGGCTACATTTCAATGATGTATGTTGGCTATTTTCGCAGAGTTAGTAGAGGAAATCATGGAAGTTTTTATGGAGGATTTTTCTGTTTTCGACGATTCATTTGAAAATTGTCTTAATAATCTTGACCATGTTCTTCAACGCTGCGAAGATACAAATTTGGCACTCAACTGGGAGAAGTGCCATTTTATGGTCCGAGAGGGATTGGTCCTCGGACATAAAATATCTAGTAAGGGGATTGAGGTCGATCGGGCCAAGATCGAAGTCATAGAAAAACTTCCTCCGCCCACAAACATAAAATCTATTAGGAGTTTTCTAGGACACACAAGATTCTATAAGCGATTCATTCGTGACTTTTCTAAAATTGCAAAACCTTTAACTCATCTCTTAGAAAAAGAATCCACGTTTATTTTTGACGATGAATGTTTGAAAGCTTTTGAAAAAATAAAAAAGAACTAGTAAACTCGCCGATTTTAATTGCGCCAAATTGGTCTTTACCGTTTGAAATAATGTGTGATGCAACTGATTTTGCAGTAGGGGCTGTTTTAGGGCAACGGGTGAATAAATATTTTCACCCAATTTATTTTGCAAGCAAAACACTTACGTCCGCCCAAGCTAATTATACAACGACGGAGAAAGAACTTTTAGCGATTGTTTTTGCATTTGATAAATTCTGTTCTTATTTGACGCTTTCAAAAGTTATTGTCTTTTCAGATCATTCTGCGCTCCGGTACTTATTAAATAAAGGGGATGCTAAGCCCCGATTGTTGAGATGGGTTCTCCTCCTTCAGGAATTCGACTTCGAAATTCGAGACAAAAAGGGAGCGGAGAACTTGGCGGCCGACCACCTCTCAAGATTGGAGAATCTGACTGAGGGAGCGCTAGTGGAGGCCGATATTAACGACAAATTCCCTGAAGAGCACCTCCTCGTCGCCGATCTGGTAATGACTTCCTCCACCCCTTGGTACGCGGATCTTGCCAATTACTTAGTGGCACGGGTCCTCCCAAAGAATTATTCAAGTCAACAAAAGAAGAAATTCTTTTCGGACTTGAAAAATTACTTTTGGGAAGACCCCTTTTTATTTCGTGTCTGTGCGGATCAAGTGGTAAGAAGGTGTGTATCGGGCGAGGAAGGCATCAAAATATTGCGGCACTGCCACGAAGGACCAACCGGTGGACATTATCAAGCAAACCGGACCGCTAGGAAGGTGCTAGAGGCGGGCTTCTATTGGCCCACTTTATTCAAAGATGCTCAAATGTTTGTGAGCAAATGCGATAGTTGCCAACGGTCACGTAACATTTCTAACCGGGATGAAATGCCCTAAAATATTTTTTTAGAATGTGAAATTTTTTATTTATGGGGGTTAGATTTCGTAGGTCCACTACCACCATCTCATAACAATAAGTAAATCCTTGTTGCGGTCGACTACGTGTCAAGGTGGGCAGAGGCGCAAGCTTTCCCCACTAACGACGCGAGAGTCGTCGTAAAAGTTTTGAAAAAATTATTTTCACGATTTGGCACACCACGAGCACTAATTAGTGATAGGGGCACTCACTTCTGTAACGACCAACTTGCTAAAATTTTAGCCAAGTATGGTGTTACCCACAAACTCTCTACTGCATATCACCCACAAGCAAATGGCCAAGTGGAGATGGTAAATCGTGAACTTAAGAGAATTTTAGAAAAAATGGTGTCCGTTAATAGGAAGGATTGGTCACTTAAATTAGACGATGCTTTATGGGCTTATCGAACGGCGTACAAGACTGCAATTGATTGTACACCGTACCGATTAGTCTACGGAAAAGCTTGTCATTTACCTGTAGAATTAGAACACCGTGCATATTGGGCGCTCAAATTTTTAAATTTAGATCTAAACTTAGCCTCCGAACAAAGAAAATTTCAATTAAATGAATTAGATGAATGGCGTGCAAACGCCTATGAAAATAACAAATTCTATAAGGAGAGAACTAAGTTTTATCACGATAAAAATATTAAAAATCCAAAATCTTTTTCACCGGAGATCTAGTCCTTCTTTTTAATTCTAGACTTAGGCTTTTTCCAGGAAAATTAAAGTCCCGATGGTCCGACCCCTTTTTCGTGAAAGAGGTTTGGCCATATGGGACCGTGCTAATTGAACACTCCGAAAACGGCTCATTCAAAGTTAATGGGCACCGATTAAAACTATATCACCCCGGCGACCCCTCAACTGGAAAAATTGAATCTTTAAATCTTCCAAACATGTAAAACCGCCACTTAGTCAAGCTACGCGACGGTAAACAAAGCGCTTGTGGGAGGCACCCCATAGTTATCCCTTTTCATTTCTATTATTTTGTTTTCTTTTCTTCTTTCTTGTTTCCCTTCCTAACAACTTTTGCAGGATTTGGGTTGATGTTATAAAGCGTCTGCCCCGACAAATAATTAGGGAAGTTTTCTTATAACATTTAATTTTAAATTATTTTGCATTTCTTTTAAAATAGTTTTGTAATCTTCATACTTAGTTTTAAATATTGGGGACAATGTTTATCTTTAAGTATGGAAGGGTAGCATAAGTTAGTTGTAATTTTTTAACTTAGGTTGTTTTAAAAATTAATCTAGTCTTATTTCTTGTATTTTTTTAGTACTTAAAAAGAAAAAAAATTAATTAGGAATTTTTTTTCTTTGTCTATCAACACCTTCCTAGCCTACTCAATTGTAAGTTCTAAGTAAATTTCATTTCCCATATGGACTATGAATTTTTCGTGCTAAAATAGTTTTTGAAACATTTGAGTAAAATTGTTGACTCATGTAGTGCTTCTCGTTAAATGCATGTGTTTTAGTAGTATTGGTGTAGAATTAAATTCTTGGCATAAAACTAAACTTATGATTTGCTAATTTGCGTAGAAAGAATTTATTTTACTTCTAATTTGAATCCGGTTTTATCCAAAAAATAGTTTAGAAGAGTGTATAGAAGATTGTTAGAAATCTATTACTCGATTCGAATGGAAGGGTGTCTTTTCTCGATGTCTAGGATTTGCCCTTAGCAAACTTCAGAACATTTGCACTTTAGAATAATTATCTTTCGGAAATGATTTAGGCCTTTATTTGAATAGTTTGAGCCATTGCATTCCAATCCTAAAAATACTACCTTTGTTGACACAACTTGAGCCTCTTACCTTTTTTTGATCCACCCTCACCACTTCACCACCAAAGCTAAAAAGCCAAACCAATGAACAATTAAATTTTGAGCTAAACTTGGAGGTTTCTTTTTTTTGGTGATGCGGTGAAGAGCCAAAACATTGGAAAAATACGGGTATCGAAAAAAAAAATTATTTCAAAAAGAAAAACATTTCATAGTGATATGCGGCCTAGATATGCGCATGCATACTTGGAATGATCCCAACTGTGAAAAGGAAAATAATTTGGGTGAAAAAGAAAAATTTCATAGTGATATACGGCCTAGGTATGCACATGCGTACTTGGAATGATCTAAACTGTGAAAAGGAAAATAATATGGGTGAAAAAGTAAAATTTCATAATGATATGCGGCCTAGGTATGCACGTGCATACTTGGAATGATCTCAATTATGATAAAAAAGAAAAATAAAAGTTTAGCTCAAAACTCTTTATTTAAGTGGAATATGTCTTCATGTTTATCATTGTTTATCTCGCCCTTAAACTCAAGCCTTAAGTTACATCCTATTTAAGTCCTAAAGATCCATAAAGTTGATTGAGTATGAAGTGTAGTGGATAAGGTGCAATAGGCAAACCTATGACCATCGTCATTGTTGGATTTCTTAGGAGGACACCCCAAGTGTCAACATCTAGTAATTTAAATCTCAGCGATCATGTTATTTTCTCTTTTTACATAACTTTGAGATTAACCGATTGACTCTCTTTAAAAGTAATAATAAGTAATTGAAACGCATTTTAATTATTTCATGAATTAGTATTCATGTCAACAACGTCTTTCTACTAAAATATCTACGCAAGCCGGCATATGACTTCGCATTTTTACTCTAGCTTTCAGGATTCTATCTAGCATTAGAATTTCCTACCCTTATGAGAATGGTTTGCTCGGGACGAGCAAAACTCAAGTATGGAGGTGTTTGATGACTAATAATTTAGTCATCATGTTAGCCTAATTTGTTATTTGATATTTAAATAAATTATTGTATTTATTCGTCATTTTTTTAAGAATTCTCATAAAATCTATATTTTATGTTCTAAACATATATATTTTGATTTTTGTAGCAATGCGGCAGGCCTGGGGGGAGATCTACATGCAATGTCCCGCTGCCGCGTCCAGGAGATCGCATACAAATCCAACTTGTCGACATAGGACTCGGTCGGATATATTCAACGTCACCCTCCATGCATGCAACTCGAGCCATTATTTAATATATATATATATATACAACATATATATAAACATAAATATATATATATATGTAAACAGAGCCATCTCCACCTCGAGCCATGCAGGGCAGCAGCTCCATGGCCGGCAACTCCACCTCAGCAAGCATTATGCAGCTACCTCCAGCGCCACTTCAGCAGCTCAAAACCAGCCAACCTCCTCCTCCATACAGCAAGCTCGGCCACCACCTCCGCGTCAACCTTCTCTGCATGCAGCTACAGCAATACCACATACAACCACCTTGAGCTCCTCCAACTTCACTCTCCCGGCCACCACTTCAACAGCTCCGGGCAACAACTTCCAAGCGCCGGCAACCTCCATGCAGCCACCTCAACAACCATCCAGCACTTCCACATGGCCAGCTTCACCACCAACCTCACAGAAGCAAGCTCGGCGTCCTCCAACAGCAACTCCACGTCATCGATCTAGTAAACGGCCACTCCTCCTCCATGTCAGCGATCCACCCCGCCTCCATAGAACCCGCCGGAGCACACGCCTTTGCCGTTTCACCCGGGAGAGAGGGCTGAATTTATTTAATTATGTCGTTACTGTAGCATGAACAGTAACGGCGAAATTAATAAATTCATCCGGTTGTGGCTTATAAATACGGATTTTCCTTGGACATTGGTGTTAAAGTTGGAGACCGGGCGGTCTGTCTTGGCGGGTTGGAGACCGCGCGGTCTGGCGGCTTGACTCTTCGGCTTGTTAACCGGGCGGTCTAGCGATCTTCATCGGCGACCTATCTGCTTCTCTTATGGTAAGCCGTGCGGTTAGCCCTTCTGTCTAACCGCGCGGCTTGTGCGGTTTTACCTTGTACAGTCCGCTTAACTTGTATTTTTTAGTCCCACATCTCTTATTTGTATTCTCTCTTCTCTCCTCCATTCTATATAAGGGAGGGCATACCTTTGTAATAGATATCATTTTTGGATAATAAAATTTCAACTATTCAAAAGTCATTCTGCTTGTTCTCTCTTTTTACTGCTTTCTAACATGGTATCAGAGGACTCGATCTACTCCTCCTGATTCTGTGTCTTGCTGTCTGCCCGGCTTGTTGTGCCGGTTTGCTTTTTATTCGCGCGGCCTATTCTCTAGCCGTTCGCCTTCTTCTGCTCGCCCGGCCTGTTCTCTAGCCGGTCACCTTCTTCTGCTCGCCCGGACTGTTCTCTAGCCGGTCGCCCTCTTCTGTTCGCACGGCCTGTCCTCTAGCCGTTCGCCCTCTTCCCCTCTGCTTGTGTCTGCAGCTAGGTCGTGGCCTTTCTGGCCGCTGGATTTAGTCCCTTGAGACCGCTGCCGCCCTTCTTTCTTTGCGCGGATTGTTACCTACCCGCCGCCTCCTATCGCAGCGACCTGTTTTTGTCCCTGCTCCTGTTCGTGCGGCTTGTCCTCTAGCCGCTCGACTTCTTCCCCTCTGCTTGCGCCTGCGGTTTGGTCGTGGCTTTTCTGGCCGCTGGTTTCTACCCTCGAGACCGCTGCAGCTTTTCTTCCTATCCGTGCGGGTTGTATCCTAACCGCCCGGCTTCCCTTGTTTCCAGCTGCTATGGCTTTTTCTGATGCCTCTACTGCCACCACCCCTGTTGCCAATCCGGCTCCTCCTCTTCCCCCTCCTCCTTCCGGGAACCTTGGGACCGTTTCCAAACTTGTTGGCTCCAACTACCCGGATTGGAGCGTCTCTTTCACCTTTCTTCTTCGCTCACAACGCAAACGCCACCACCTCGTTGATGACCCACCTCCTATCACTTCACCTCCCTTTGATGACTGGGATGCCAGTGACGCGCTTGTGCGTACTTGGCTTGCGAACAGTCTTTCTGATGAGTGCCTTCCCGTCATACGTCATGATGAGACGGTCAAGGCCGCTTGGCTTCATCTTGCCGCTTTGTACTCCAAAGGGGCTCAGACTTCCCGCATCTATACGTTGTATGCGGACCTCTTTGCCCGTCCCACCTTGTCTCCTGCTGCTGCCTACCAACAGGTCCAGGCTCTTGGGCTGAGATTCTTCAGAATCGTCCCTTTTCTGCGGATTTGGCTCAACAACACACGCACTTCCAGGAGCTTCTGGTCGTGTGTTATCTGCTCCGGCTTCCCGATACTTATGACATGATCCGCCAGCAAATTTTGGGTGAGGCTGAATCTCCCACTTTGGATGCACCACTGCTCGCATCGCTGCTGTTACATCTCTCCTTCAGCGCCCGCTATTGCCCGCTCCTTCTCCCCACCGGACCACTATTCTCATCACGCTCAGCGCAGTGGCTCTGGTAGTCGCGGTCATCAGACCGGCGGCCGTACTTCTTCCCGCTACATCTGTTCTCATTGTGGCCGCACCGGCCATACTGTCGAACGCTGCTGGACAAAGCATCCTCATCTTCGCCCCTCCGGTGACTCTTCCAAGCCATCTGCCTCTGTTGTGACTTCTTCAGGTAGTGCCCACGTGGTGACTCAAGGTAAATGGCTTATCGACTCTGGTGCCACTAATCACATGACGGGCAACCCTCAGTGCTTCTCCTTGCTTGAACATCATGATCGGTTGCCCCCGGTCCTAGTTGCGGATGGTTCTCCCTCCCCGGTTCATGGGACGGGTGTGGTTCATGTTACTCCCTCACTAAGCCTAGCGGACACTCTCTATGTGCCCAAGTTTCCGTGCAATCTGTTGTCTGTTACCTCTTTATGTAAACAGCTTCAGTGTTCTGTGACCTTTACGCCAACTTCTTGTTCTTTTCAGGATCCGAGCTCCCACCGGACGATTGCTACTGGGACTGAGAGCGGCGGCCTCTACTTCCTCGACAATGTTTCCGCCTTATCTACGCCTTCTCCTCTTCCTGTACGGATCTTCTGCAGTGGCATCTCCGTCTCGGTCATCCTCCTCCCGTATACTACATCAGCTTCTGCCGCACCTCCTTCCATCCAGTGCTCCTCTCCAATGCGACGCCTGTCAACTCGGCAAGCATCACCGTTCCTCCTTCCCGCCGAAGCTCGGACGGGGCTCTACTCGTCCTTTTGATCTTGTCCACTCTGATATCTGGGGACCTGCTCCTACCCTCACCATTGGTCGGGGTATTTCTTATTTTGTAACCTTTATAGATGATTTTTCTCGTTGTACTTGGGTGTATCTCCTCCGAGATCGCTCTGAACTTTTAGATGTATGGATATCCTTTTATCAGTTGATTAAAAATCAGTTCAATCTTTGTATTAAAACTCTTCGTTCTGATAATGCTAAGGAATATCTAGTCATGCTTTTACTTCTTTTTGTGTGCAACATGGCATTATTCATCAGACTAGCTGTGTTTACACCTCCCAACAAAATGGGGTGGCGGAACGCAAAACCGTCACCTCCTCGATGTGGCCCGCACTTTAATAACCCAGATGCATGTCCCTCGCTCGTATTGGGGCTATGCCGTTCTCCCTTGCCTGCTACCTCATCAATCGTCTTCCATCCACCTTCTCCGCGGGAAAACACCCTTCTCCATTCTCTATCCACAAGGACCCCTTTCCTCTCCCTCTCCGCATCTTTGCTGCACTGCCTTGTCCATACGCCATCTGCCACCGTGACAAGCTTTCCCCCCGCTCCACCAAATGTGTCTTTCTGGGGTACTCCACCACTCAGAAAGGCTATTGTTGCTTTAACCCTGTTCTTCGTCAGCAGTTCGTCTCTGCTGACGTTACCTTCTTCGAGAATGCCTCCTACTTCTCGGCTCCCTCCTCCTCTCCTTCCCCACCTTCTGACTCTCCTACTATTCCCTTCGTTCCCTTATCTCCTACCGAGATACCCCCTCCTCCTCCCCTCCGTCTCCTCCCTTCGCCCTCCTCTCTCCCCCCCCTTCTCCACCTCCATCTCCACCCTCTACGCCGCCGTCGCTCTCTTCTCCCGGGCCAGCTCTCTCTGCCACGGACGCTCCGGATCCCGAGGGGGCTGCCGACCTGGATCTCCCTGTGGCGCTTCGAAAAGGGGTGCGGACATGTACCCTTCACCCCCTGGCTGCTGTTGTTTCCTATGATCGTCTTACACCTTCTCGCAGGGCCTTTGCGCTGGCTATCTCTGCTACTGCCACGCCTCGTTCCTATCAGGAAGCCCTTGCGATTCCCCATTGGAAGCTGGCCATGGATGAGGAAATGGCGACCCTCACGGAGCGGGGTACATGGACTCTTGTTCCTCCTCCCTTTGGTACTGATGTTGTTGGATGTCGCTGGGTCTTTGTGGTCAAATTTGGCCCCGACGGCACTGTGGATCGCTATAAGGCTCGCCTGGTTGCTAAGGGCTTTACTCAGACTTATGGGGTTGATTACTTTGACACCTTCTCCCCCGTGGCTCGTCTCAGCACTATCCGGGTCCTTCTCTCTGTGGCCGTCAATCGAGATTGGCCGATCTCTCAGCTGGACGTCAAGATGCCTTCCTTTATGGTGACCTTTCACGAGGCCGTTTACATGGAGCAACCTCCTGGGTATGTTGCTCAGGGGGAGACACGGGTATGCCGGTTGCAGAAGGCAATTTATGGCCTCAAGCAGAGCCCTCGAGCTTGGTTTGACAAGTTCAGCGGCATTGTGGCGGCTGTTGGTTTTGTGCGAAGCTCTGCTGATCACTCTCTCTTTATTCGTAAAACTCCTTCTGGCTGGTTGTTCTGGCTGTGTATGTCGATGATATTCTTCTCACCCGGTGATGACCAGGAAGGGGTAGCCCTGACAAAGCGAATCTTCGCCAACATCTCATCACTAAAGATATGGGCTCTCCAAAGTACTTCCTGGGGATCGAAATCTCTCGGAAGCCCGACTCCTTAGTTCTCTCTCAGCGTAAGTATGCCCTTGATCTTCTAAAAGAGGCAGGATTGACTGGAGCAAAACCTGCCCGATGCCCCATGGCTACTGGGGAGGACAAAACCTGGACAGATGATTCGCCTCCTCTTTTCAGATAGTTCGCGGTACAGGCGTCTGGTTGGTAAGCTCATATACCTCACAGTGACCAGACCCGACATTTCCTATGCTGTAGGTAAGGTGAGTCAGTTCATGCAAGCGCCTAGGGAGTGTCACTACAGTCCGCCTTGCGGATCTTGGAGTATGTCAAAGCAGCGCCTGGGAAAGGCCTACTTTTTCAGAAGAATGGTCCATCTGAGGATTGAAGCCTACTCAGATGCAAGTTATGCTGATGACAAAGGGATCGCAAGTCAACCTCAGGATTTTGCACATTTGTTGGGGGAAATCTGGTGAGCTGGAAGAGCAAGAAGCAGTCTGTTGTCTCCAGGTCCAGTGCAGAAGCTGAGTATCGCAGTATGGCGTCAACCACTTGTGAATTAAAATGGCTGCGGGCTCTCATGCTAGACTTAGGAGAGGTGTACAACCATCCTCTACCTATGTTCTGTGATAACAAGGCCGCCATATACATCTCCAAAAATCCGGTATTCCATGAAAGAACCAAGCACATTGAGGTCGACTGCCATTTCATTCGTGAAGAGATTTTAAAAGAACAGATTTGCACTCCTTTTTGTCACGTCTGATAAAGAGCTGGCTTGACACTTCACCAAGCCAGTTTCCGCCTCGTTTCTGGCATGTTTGCGACAAGCTGGGGCATGTTGTATATATTCTCCACTCTT